>CAJVPS010000847.1:0-19283 GCA_910591765.1 Ambispora leptoticha | reverse complement strand
GAATCTGCTACTTTAAGACGCAATATTTCGACGTCCAGTGACCCGATTTGAACAAAAATACGACCATTTGATTCGTCCAGTCAAGACGAATCATTTTTGTTCAAATCGGGTCACTGGACGTCAAAAATTAGATTATTGGATATTGAGATGTGTGTTATGAAATAACTGATTATATTTGGGACGTGAAAATTTATGAAAATACAATACCTGATATACTGTAGAAGCTCTACCAATCTATAAAAGGTATCATAATCAGCATTTGTAATGTTCTTTGTGCTCGGAAAAATTTGGTGCGGAGCACTGTATAAGCATCTACCAATGGATTCTGGCATTGAGACTAAATTGTCTAATGAAAAAGCATTCCCACGTCGCAAATACAGCATCCTCCAGATCAGCTTCTGGTTTTTGATCCAGTTTTTGACTTATACAGTATTTCAATTAGACTAAAGTCTGGTGATCGCGATGATGCCATCATCACAATTCCAAGATTATCTTTAAACTGCTTGCACTTGTGAATTGGTACATCATATATTGGAATGATTTACGAGATTGTAACAGGTGAAACATTTGGTGAGCGAAATCATTATATATATATAGTTTGCTATTGCTTGCACGGCAGCGAACGACAATTGATCTTCGACTACTGTCCAACCTGTCAAGGCTCGGGGATCAATGCAGTTGTAACGCGAGGGCTCGTTTATGACCAACTTCACAGCATGTTTGGCCTGAATTGCGACTTAATTTCTTAATGCTAGCCAAATCATGTCGAAATTTAGTCAAAATAACCGAAATAATCGAAAACAATATTTGCAGTAGTGTTTTAAGTCGATAGTCGAAAAATCGACTTGAGTCGATGAGTCGACTAATTTAGTTGATTTTTTAAAAGTCGAATAAGTCGATTTATAATATATACGTGAATTGTGTCATAGGGTATTTGGCCTCATGCATCACATATTCAATTGGATAAGGAAACATGCACCATAGAACAATGTGCCGAACTGTTTTAGCGTTATATTAAAATCTAAATTACATTGTATCGAATAGAATTTATTTATGGTCATTCAAAGCCTTTATTAGACTCTTAAATCATGTGCAGTATGTCATGTGCTGATCGCACAGCCTGTATGGCGTCATACTATCCATTCAAATGGTAAATTACGCGTCATATTTCTACGTGAACTATCCATTCAAGCTAAATAAAAATGGAACACGAAAGTTTTAATACCTTTATACCTTGGGACGGACCAACTAATAATTCACAAGACATACTTAATGATGTTGCATGAAGATTTTATATATAATGAATAATCGATTAACTTCTTCTGTTTCTTCTCCTTCTTCTTCCTTAATTACTCAACCTATTATCAATCAAAACATCGTTAAATCTTCTAACAATAATCTAAAAAAAAATGAAAAAGAACCAAATCTGGTAAAAGTTGGATATGAAAGCATATGCAAAAAGACTTATTGCTAAAAGAAACTTATTGTCTTGTTTTTATTAATATTAATGATGAAATCAAGCAATGCCAAAAAAAATTTGCGATTGGAACAAGTACTTCTAGCTTGGTAGCACATCTACGAAAAGATTATTAATTGACAGAAACTGATGAATTATTATCATTAAGTGAAGAAGTAATATAATCTTTACAATCTAAATTAATAAAACTTGCTCACAAAAATTCTAATCAATCTACCCTTATGAAATTCAGTGATAAAAGACCATTATCATCCAACAAATCAGATTGAATTATTTCAAGAATTCTTGGATGATTGATTGATGATATGTAATTATTCAATATCTTGGAAAGTAATATTTTTAATAAATCTTTGTTGAAATCAATTCAAGATACAAATTTTCATGTCAAGATCTCTTCAAATAAAAATTATATTATTATTGAAATTAATTCAAGATACAAATTTCCATGTCAAGATCTCTTCAAATAAAAATTATATTAATTAATATATTTTTCAGAAAATCAATTAATATTGCTTTTTTAAAAAACTTTTTAGTTTTATTACTGATTTATAAACTGAAACTCATAAATTATACATTAGTATTATGATATATTAACTTTCTAAAAATTTTATTATATATAAAAAATGCTAATAATTAAAGATTTTTCATGTTTGTATAATGCTAAATATATTAAAGATTATTTATAACATGAATTTTCTAAATGAAAAATAATAAATAAATACTTGATTAAAATTACAATAATACTTTATTAATAATAAAAGTAATAAATAATTTTGGTATTACTTATATGCTTATATTATTTAACTTTCTATTATTAATAACTTAAAATCTAAGAAGATAATTAACTTGATTGAATATGTTAAAGCTTTAAATAGTCTCTTATCTAAAAGAGATAAATATAAAAAAAATTTTATTTATCTCAAATAGAATTTGTAAAATTAATTAATTTTTTTATCAATTAAAAAAATATAATAATACTTAATATAATTAAATCTGATATATTAACTTAATAAAATTTAACTTTCTTACTATTAAAATAACTAGTTTAACTTTATCTTGCAATTGCTATTTTATAATAAGATATAGTTAAAGATCAAAATAGAGAAATCTAAAAAGATGTAAAAGAATTAGAAAAATTATTTTTAATGAAACAAGATTTAATAAAAATTAAAGAATTAGTTAATTTACTTTGATCATTTATACAGTATATATAATAATATTTATAGAAAATGATTATTATTTTATCTTGTTAATGATACTTTTTATTACTTAAATATTACAAGAATATTTATTTCAAATGAAATATACTTTAATTAATCAAGTTATTTGAATTGCTTGAGAAGATATTGAATTATCTTTTGATAAATATTAAAAAATTCAGATTTAATAGATTATTTAGTAATATTACTTGATTCAAGATTCAAAGATCTGAGTTTTATATCAGAAAAACTATTATAAACTAAAAATAATTAAAAAAACTAATGAAAATTAATGTTAATCTTATATATTTAGCTATAATAAATAATTTTAATAAAGATTAATTTTTATTTAAAATCTTATTTTTTGATAAAATATTATTTTTTCTATTGATATTAAATTTAAAATTTATTTCAAACTTTCAAAAATATATATATAATCTTAAAAACTCTCAATATCAAGAACAAAATTCTCTTGCCTTCTGAAAAATCAACAAATCTACTTTATTCTTAATAATAATACAAACAAGAAGATATCTTGCAATTTTCAGTATCTTAATTTCTTTAGAAAGATTATTTTCAGATGCTAAAAATATAATTACAGATAAAAGAAATCATCTTCATCCAACTACTATACATGATCTATTTTTTCTCAAAGAAAACCAGTATATTTTTAATTCATATTCAGATTTAGAATAGCTAAAATTACATTTTTTATAATAATGATAATGAAAAAATTGTCTCAATTACTTCATAAAAACTATGCTTGAAATTAACAATTTCTTACTCTTCTATATAGGTGCAATTCTTTTATATCTTGGCTAGTTACAATAATAGTTGAAAATGAGAGTAATAATATTCAATAGGTTATTGATATATAACGGAGAAAAGTCAGTGGAACTTAAGTTACAAGCCACATATTCTATTGGATACAGGTCACGTGATACTACATTGCACCTAGAATCGACTAAGTTGACTTAGTCAATTAAAATCATCGACCAACTAAAGTCGATTTTTGGTTTCGACTTATATAACTAATTTGCAGATCCCGAAATATATACCATTAAAGTCACGTTTATCTTATCGGTTTCATCAGATCAATTATTTATGTTGCTTATACACGAGAGTTGGGGGTAATCATTATGAATTCTTTTCACAAATAGAACATGGCGTCCCGAGATCAAAACTGTATATAAAGTTGTATTTGATCTATTTATTACTATTATTTTCTATAATATATCTATCGTTTCTTTAAACCACACCTTCAATCGAATTTATAGTCTTTCGGTGATCAAACTTTCGAATGAAGGGTAGGCAAATTTATGGAGATGATTGTAAATGATCGGCCATATTGTAAATTGTCTCCTATTTGTTAAAGAAAGTGATCAATTTGAATAACGTATACTTACCATTTGTAGTCCCAACTACGTCAGCTAATACCCGTGAATGAGCTTTTGAAGGTGTGCGTGAATCCCATTCATATAATGGGAGCTTTTTTCGCGTATTCTTCAAGCGCAATTAGCATACATCCAAATACCCTTGAAATGTCTGGTGATACAACTCCAGCGTTAATGAATCTATTGTTAAGGAGGCTAATGCTAAACGAATAAATAGAATTAATACAAAAGGAAATAATTAATATAAAATAGAATTTTATGATTATTTAATATTACCTTCGACTGAAGTACAATCATATTTTATTCTTCAACAAATTAATGCTATGCCCCTCGATAGTTCTATTTAACAATATAACGGTATCCAAAGCCTCGCATCTTCAATCGTTCAAACCATACTAGATCCCAATATTCCGAATCACGAGGAATGTAAGATCCCGACGAATTAATATCTTTTAATGGGTTCAGCTTTGGTCGTGTTGCTCTTCTTTTTCCACCAGGTTGTTTCTCTTTTTGCTCACGATTAAGCTCGGCACGCAATCATCTGATCTGATCATTCTTTTTGTTTATTTAGGTATTTGCCGCGTGTCCTAGGTCAAAAATCAGTTCGATACAGACGCGTATTATGTTTGTCCACGTGTTTTTGTCGAATTATGTATTCTGGGCCCTTTGCAATGTGCCATAATTCTAGGAATGCAAGACTATAAAACGACATATAAAAATTTAAAAAATTAAATTTGCTATCATATATTAGTAAACAAAATTAATTGTTGTAGACGACGCAAAACACCAAAATGTATGGTTCATCTTTAGTCCGTTTAAAAGGACCTCATTTGAAGTATTCGATACGATGTTCTAGAGTTAAAAAAGTCAATTAAAAAATTAAATTAAAAGGAAATTATATATATATATATATTCTAATAGATGTATCTATATCCTAATCTTTATTCTTGCACTACATGTCCCAAGTTTCACACTCAATCACCACACATATCGCACCTTTTTTGTGTGGAAACCATCGACCAATTTTTCATTCCAAAGAAGCATACCCGAGTAAAGTAGTTCTCGACTAGCCAATGTGCCAGAGGCCAACATGTAAGTATAAAAAGCAAGCGATCGTTCGTTGTATACTGAACACCAGAACATCCAACCAATCATATGTAGTGATTCTAAAAAAATAATTTGGCGATCAATTAAAAAATCCCAAAATAAAAAGAAATCGTATTGAATATTATTACATGTATATACTTGAAAGGTTGTGCAACAATAGTATTAAATAATAAAATGATCTCCACATCAGTAATTGATAGCTCCATAAAAAATGTAAACGTCGCTACTACAATCAAAAAATTTCCAGGTAAAGAATAATTTTTCAGAATGAATGAAGAGTCTTTCCAGGTGTTCGTATCTTTCTTGCCAGAATGTCTCGATTAATGATTTCCAATCGAGCTTAAATAAAATTTGGAAAATAGGAATCTTTAAGCGACATTAAAAAGATCAATAATAATAAGACAATGAAAACGATAAAGTTTTAAAATTACCTGAACTGAAGGAAAATTCAAAAGGAAGCGTTTTCTGGTTAACGCGTACCATACACCAAAGCCAATAGTATTCGTTACTAGAATCATCGTATACTCATTCAACGCGTCATCTTTACATGATTCTCTGCGAAATGGATGACACCTGAAACTGCATGTATATATATATATATATATATGTAAAATAAAAAGTAATTTATCTGAACTCACGAAAAATAATATAAAATATCTCTATTTCAAAATAGATTATTGAAAAAAAAAAAAAAGGAAGACTTACTCAACTCCAGGTCGCAAAAAAAATTTCAGGGATCGGTTGAAAAGACTCTGGCAACAAATACTTCTAATAACACCAACCAATCACCATAGCCGTGATCAGTCGCGTAAGTACGCGTAGTAATGAGTTCGAATATCACACTATAGATTTCTTTTGTCTCTAATTTAACTATTTCATAAATATAGAAAAAATAACCGATCGATTAATTTTTGAAGTACTAAGCAAATCATGCGCGAGCAAGAGAATTTCATTCACTTACCGGAAGAATTTCGATAAGAATAGAATAGGAGCAAGTGAGCTTCTATACATACAGGTTATTCATTCGTAAGCAAATAAATAATTGAACTTAATTAAATCTTGCCCTTCTTGGCTTTTTGCTCTCTCCCGTTTGGATTTCATTTGTCGGGTACATTTTTTAAACATAAAAAACCATTATACTGATAGCATTACGTCATGTGCAAAGCCTTAGAAATTTTGACTTCTAAAATTCCTCGAAAGAAAGATATGGATAAAAAGCCTGAAGGAAAACAGATTTATTAAGAAAATGCTTTTTATAATTATCTGTAGTAAACTTTAATTTTCACTTAATTTATAAATTTTTTTGAATGTTCTTAATATCTTGTTTTGGGAGTGATATTTCTTTATTTTTTTCATCATTAGACGGATATTATCGTTAAGGATCTTTTTCTTTACAAACAGTATCTAACCCATCGAACATTATCCTAGAATCATTGCCACTGCTTACAACGGCCCTTAGAGTGATCTTTCCCGAGCAAAATCAAAAGTTATGAAAAAACAAACTTGCTCGATCCTGTTCTCATTATAACATCAAACAGGGCATGGATCAACCAGCATGCATACGATATACATGTAGTAATGGATACATTTGCGACCTATCGCCTCGCACAAAATCAACGCAGAGACAAAGATTCGCGTTGTTTGTTCCATTTCAAAGAAATTAGTGACTTGTTTGAAGTACGCGATGGAATCAAAAATGGTAACTTGGCATCATGCATTAGTTCGGGACAATCCAAACGTTCAACTCGAACCAATTGGCGCGGCATGGATTTTGATGAAGTTGGATCCACTATGGACAAGATCGAAACTTTTTTTTTACATCTGAAGAGAATATAAAAAGTGCGTAACTCGATGTATTAGGATAAATAAATGATTAATATTATTTTTGTAATGTTAGGAGGTGATTAGTTAGTTTAATATAATGTTTCTGCCCGCATCGGGGGACTTTGATTTAACCATGAATATTTTCACATGTATCGGCCAAACCTCAAAAAGTCTCTCAGGTTAGTATATCAACCAAATTTAGACCTCAAATTTCTATCTTACCTGAGAATCCTGATAAGAAATGAGCTCACATCAGAATATGGTTGTGATTATTTCGATTTTATTAGCATGCCTTGTATGTAACAAAGAGCATGTAAAGAAAAAACAAAGTAATGGTGATTATTTTGGTACACGAACTTATTGTCACAAATATTGGAATGCCCATTAGAATCGTGGAATCAAATAATAAATGTAAAAATATTGTGTAATTTGTAATTCGTTTCTCCGTTTTTACAAATAATATCAAAACTCTTTAGAATCCAATTATGGCCATTATAAGATATATAACAATGTCATCGAATTGTATAATGATAATTATGAAAAGTTAGTTATTCTTTCCTCCTTTTTTTTGATAATATATTCAGTCTTATTACCATAATAAATTTTGCTTTGAAATTATCCAGAAGATACGTTGGATTTAGAGATTGAAACACACAAACTCCTAATGTTTATGAGTATGTTCTATAGTTGGGAAGTGTCACAAGTTTGGCGATTTATTATAGGGTCGGAAGTCAAGTCAATTAATAATCTTTCCGGTATAATATGCTGGGGTATTTTATCTTGGCAAAAAAATTTGAAATTTACAGTTAATATTTCCTTATTTGAACAAAATAGTTTTTTTTGCATGGATCCCATAGAGAAAATCCTATCGGAAAAATGTGAAAATTATTGGTTGAACCTTATTTGTGTAATAAAGCGGGATTTCAACGTCCGATCCGAATGAATGAATCTGGAATTTTTTTTCTTTGCAAATGGCGACAACGATAACGATAATAATAATACATGTATTAAGCCACATAACCTGAAAGGTTTATTGCATTATTGCATTGCAAAGCCAAGTACGTGTGAAAATGCTAAATTAGGTATCTCTCACTCACGAGGCATTTGAAAGTATTAAAGTGCTTTGTTCTTAAATTTAGAATCATTATACATTTACTTTACATATAAGAACACCTCTTACTTACCTATCAAACACATTATTTCATAATTTCTATTGTTATTCTTAAAATTGAATTTCTGCTGCAGATGTTGTGTAAATGAGTGCTTAATCAAATCAATCGTCTCAAATTTGTCAACTATAACAACTATAAGCATAAAGTTTTGGTTAGTATCGTGTTGTTTTCCCAACGTTTGTCATCGATCAATCACTAAATAATAATTTTTATTTTTCTATTGAACTTTTTATTGTTTTCGTTTATTATTATTATTATTATTTTCACTCTCTTTATATTCAATCTTTTATTTTTTTTTGTCTTACTCATTCTTACTCTCCTCGTCTCCTTAAGGTAAGCAAGCTATTATGTGGCTTTTCGTTTGAGAAAGATTATTACTCTTTATTATTTAATTTTTAATCTATCATTTCATCAAAGCTTTTTTGCCCCTTTCCTTCCAACTACAGTCTAACAAATAATTCGCAATTGACGACAACGACTCTCTTTACCATTTGAACTTAACAAATAATAATAAAAAACAAAGTCAAAGGGCAAGAACCTTTGCAACTATTTTCGTCGATCCCTGATCCATTCTCGAGTTCATTATTTCAAAGACATTCTTCATATACTAGACTTAGAAGACATTGCGCAACTGTGTGATTTTGAACGGCACTCACGCTTAACACATTTTTCATATATAAATTCGATAACACAAGTGAATGATTGTCGAAAGCCGTAACTCACGCGACTCACATTACTCATCGATATTCGATGACTACATTTCAAATTCTTCACACGTCGAAAATCCTATAAGTCTAGCTCCAGGGCGGTTCAGCAGCACAAAGGACGTCCACAAACGTCGTCCTTCATTAAACATCGCTAAAATCCGTGACAGTGTCATCAGTCTAAGACGTCAGCCTTCTTATGATTTTCCGTCCCCGTCAACCACCACCACCACCACCACCTCATTTTTCTCCGTGACTAATTCTCCCCGTGTTGCTAGTCATCTTGTTAATGGTTCGAATCATAATAGAGATTCGATTCCACAAAGTCCTACTGCCACATCCTCTAGTCCTTCTTACGTATTTTCGCATTATTATCATAATATCAAGGATAGAAGAGATAGTAGCGGGGCTAGTTCTATTGAAAGTTTTTATAGTCGACGTATGCGCAAGAATTCAAAAAGCACGAATGAAAGTGGATTGCAGAGTTTAATGATCCCTCCTCCTGGTCATAGAATAGGAGATATTCATAATTTGTCTTCGCCATCGGGAAGTAGTATAAACGACGAGAGTGGAATAAGTGATAAGATCTATCAAGAGATGAATAAATCATCTTCTGCTAGTAGCTATGAAGAGGACATTTTGAATTCTTCTTCACATCCCCTAGAAATTATCACCACACGTAATTCTTTGTTAACTATACGAAAAAGTAATCGAATGGACAATATACATCAAACATCGACAGATCCCGATAGGTGAAGGCTGCAAATAAAGTTTGCGATTTCTCATTAATATGTTCAATGAAATTTCGATTCTTTTTATAGTGTTTAAATGCTTATTAACACGAATCATCAAACATTTAGGGATCAATATGGATTTAAAAGATCTTATCAATGGATCACACGGAAGGAATATGCTGACTTTGAATCAATTTATTCGCGAATCCAACAACGTCGCAAAGTTAAATGGGATGCATTGTTGGCAGAACATGGTGGAAACTTACCTGGAAAAAGCTCAAAAAGTAGGTTTTATATGATTAATAATGAGTTGTGGCGAGATGAAAAATTTTCTGGAAATGGGCCGACTTAAATTCAAAAAGTTTTGAAATAATATTCGATACATTCTCCTGATGTTGTTTAGTCAAGCGTTATATCCGTAAAGGAGTTCCACCATCATTACGAGGACGTGTGAGTATGATCAATCAATTAGGTTTTTTTTGGACGTCGTTTGTATGTAATATTATACCTTCTAACACATTTCTTTTCGAATTGCTCTTAAAAAAAGGTATGGTTTCATTATAGTGGGGCCGCGGAAAAAATGCGAAATCAACCGGATCTGTACGAGAAGCTTCTGCAAAAGTCAGAGGAAACTCGGACAGAGAACGAATATGTCGAAATAATTGAAAGAGGTAGGTAAATAAGTCGTCAGCGAAATTTTTTTGAACTTTATTATTGTATGTGATGAGTAATGTTTGTTGAATGAAGTGACCAATCGAACAAAAAAGTTTTTAGTCATTTATAAACCACGAGTATATTTGTTTTCTTTTATTCAAAACTAATTCTCAAAAATTGAATATACAGACCTTCACCGTACATTTCCAGAAAACATCAAGTTCAAGTCTTCCGTTTCCCCTGCTGATGACTCATCGCCCACATTAGACACAGAAAATGTTCCAATAATCCAATCCTTGAGACGTGTGCTTGTCGCGTTCTCGCTTTACTCGCCAAATATAGGTTACTGTCAATCACTTAACTATATTGCTGGGCTATTGTTACTTTTCATGGAGGAGGAACAAGCATTCTGGACATTAGTCGCCATCATCCACGATTATCTTCCTGAGAACATGTATGATATGACAATGGAGGGAGCTAACGTGGATCAGGCGGTGCTTATGAAATTTATTATCGATAAAATGCCACATATGTGGGGTAAATTAAGTGCTGGGATTGGATGGGATCCAGAGAAAATGGACGGCAATATGCCAACCATTACACTTGTTACGAGCCATTGGTTTTTAACATTGTATATAAATATATTACCAATTGAGACGATGCTTAGAGTTTGGGATTGCTTTTTTTAGTAAGTCAGAGAATCTTCCCATAATTTATTGAATCCGAGGTTAGCAAACGTAATTCATGTACGTGATTTTTTGTCAATAGTGAGCGCCATAAAGTATTGTTTCGTGTTGCTTTGGCGATTTTTAAGATTAATGAGGAAAAAATCTTGGCTGTAGATGATCCTATGGAAGTATTTCAAGTAGTGCAGGTAATTAATTTTTTTCTATGACATATTTTGAAGTATTATTTTTTATCTACGAAAATCACATGATTATTGTTTAGAACATGCCGAAACGGTTAATTGATTGTCATAAATTAATGGAGGTTAGAGAAAACTGATCTTTTCTTTAATTTCCTTTTTGTATTATCATGAATATTTATTGTTTACTAATCGGATGAACCTTTAGGTGTGTTTCCGACGACGTAAAGTGATTTCAGACATTTCACGGAAAGAGATTGATCGTCAACGGGAGTTTTTCCGCGAACGTCGGAAACAACGTTTGGAAAGCATGTTAAATAAATGACAAACGAGAATAGCAATAAACTTGATAAATAATTTTTGATTATTTCTATTATATTAATTTTTTATTCGTTTATTGATGTTCCAAGCGTTTTCGTGTATATGTATTATTGCGCACACGTTAATAGTTTTTTATTTGGGTTCTGTGGGCGGGATGGCGTGTGGGATGGACATTATTCAAGTTACAAAAATTTCATATTGTCATGGATTCATTCCTTAATTTTTATCTATCTGTAAAGTTTATGAAATTCCAATTTTTTTGAGATGCAAGCAATTTCTGGGCCATCCAGCTTGGATGTTTCCATTATCATTCTTATTATTTTTTTTCATCCGCTTCAATATTTTCATCTACTGTTTGTGGTTCGATCGGATCCACCACATTTAACAGGTACTCTACAATTTTCTCATGATTGTTTTGCTGGGCTTCATACATTGCTGTTCGTCCTGCTTTATTTTTTATCTAGAAATCAAAAACCATCCAACATATCCAAAATCAGAATTCCAGCGCATATTTGATTTCCGATCAATCCATTTGCATCGGAAAAAAACATTAACAGTCAATGGATTACTTAGAAAATAATAAAGAATTGAATTGATTACATGAACATTCGCCCCGTTCTTTATCAGCAATTCTACCACTTCTTTATGACCATTTAACGCGCTCCAATGCAACGGTGTATTACCCCATTCATTTTGTATATTGATGCATAATGCAATTTTGCTGTTGTCAGTTGAAGGCGATGAAGCCAATTGCTGGAGCTGGTCTATTATATACGTTACTATTTCTAATTTTACGTAATTGTAATTTTAATATAATTTACTATTGAGCGACACGCCATAACAACTGTTAAACGAAAAACAACACCATAAACACCAACCTAAATGTCCATTAGCACATGCCATATGCAACGCAGTATTTCCGAAATTACTTTTTGTTATTAAATAAATTGTAGGCTGTGACTTCATACATTCTAAAAGTTCTTTATATTCGCCGTATCGAGCGCACGCGATAATTTCGTCTATTACTTGTGCGTCGTCTGATGGCATGTGCTGTTGAGAAGGCATTACTTTTATTCAAAAGAAATAAAAAAAATAATGCCACGATGTAAATGCAGTGATCAAACGCCACAACATATGATCAATTTGTCCAATTGGTTTTACCGTAATTCGCATTCTTGGGTACCCGGGTATGTTACATTCTAGGCCTGTGAAACTTGATTTGTACCCGGGGGGATACATTACCCGGTGGTGGATACACAATTAGGACTGTATAATGGGGATACTGATTACGGGGGATATTCTATATGGCGTTAATAATTAAATTTGGCAACGAGACATCTGTATATTGCAAAATTTGGATTAAAAAGATTAGTTTTTGGTAATGATCAGTACCTCTCATTCTTCATTTTTTTCGCGTCTTTTCACGTCTACTTGGTAAGAAAAGTTTGGAAAATTTGTATATATTTAATGAGATTAATAATCTAAATAAATTTTAGTAATAAAATATGCGAATAAAGAATACTGTTCTTAAAACCAAAAAAAGATCATGGATGGCATGTGAAAAGCTCAATTTTAATCTATTTGGAGAAGCATCCAATAGGAAGTGTGCATGCAACTGCCAACGAGTTTAATATCAAGCCAGTACAAATTAGAAAATGGAAAAAAAACAAGACTTTGCTTATGAATATCCGGTCTCAAGTTAGATAACTTAATATAGGTGCAAGATTCAAGTATCCTGAGCTCAAAATAATCTTGAAGAATGGATTAGAGATCTTTGATCACAACTTAAAAAAGTATCATGAAATATGATTCAAATCAAAGCAAAAGCACTTGCCAGATCTCCCTCTTTTAAGGATATGTATCCTAACATTAATCAGTTTAGCTTCAGCAATAAATAGTTAAATAGATTTTTGTATTATTATTATTTAAGTAATTATCATCAAACAACTATAGTACAATATTTGTCTAAAGATCTTGAAGAAAAACAATATGAATTTTTGGTATTTGTATTATATTGACATATATAATTTGATTATTCAGCTTTTTTAATTAATAATATGGATGAATCTTTTATATCTTTTGATCTTCTAAATCAAATAATGATTAATAAAATTGGTGCTTATATAATTGAAATTTGTATCTGTGAATATGAAAAATCCAATTTTATGATTGTTTTAGCTAAAGATGACATAACAAGTATGTGACACTTATTTGTTACCTATTGCAACATGTTGCAACTTCAAAATTTTATAAGTCGTAACTAGTTGTAACTAGATAATGCTTTATTTGTCATCATATTGCAATAGTTAAGAAGTCATCTTTAGTTTTAACATACATGGTGAATGATAAAAAATTATTATTTGTAATTATATTCAAGTTGATTAAAGTTTCATAAAATCAAGAATTTCTATCAGATATAATAATTAAAGCTAACAAAAAAAATGGATGAATAAAGAAGAAATATTATTTTGAATTGAGAATATGTGAAATACTCAGATATCATTATTTATCAATTTCTGATTTCTTTTAGTATTAGATTCTTTTGCTAAATATCTAGTTAATTTTATTAAATGATATTTTAATGAAAAAGTAACTAATATTATAGTTATTTCTGATGAATTAATCTCAAACTATTAGATATTAAATAAATCTTTCAAGATAAAGATAATTTATTATAAAAGTATAATGCTTCAAACTATTTTTATCTTATTTTATTTTTTTATTAATACAGATATATTAATAATATAATACTTGAATAGCTAAAGAAGTTCATTAACTTACTCCTGCTAGTTTTATTTAATATCTTACATATTTTATCATTATATAATGAGTTAAAACTACTTGAAAAAATATAAATCTAAAGATAATTTCTTGATTATTTAAATATTATAATATATCTAATACTCAAAATAAATCTGAAGAATATTTAATTTTTGATTATAATTAAGTAATTATAACTAATCAAAGAGATATTTTTTACAGATTTGAAGAAGAAGATAATATCAATAATAATAAACTTGAAATTAAAACAAGTTCAAATACTACTTCTAATATTATAAATAATAGTAATATTGATAATTATATTGATTTTGAGAATTTAGAAGAAAGTAATAGAAATATATTTGATAGTTATTATGAAAATAAAATTAATTATATAAATTTATAATATAAATAAAAAAGCTAAATATTAAATAATATATTTAAAAACTAATTATAAAGAATATTATATAATATTTCAAATATAATATATTCTATCAATCTGAATATTAAGTGATATATCTAAAGACAGATTATAAAAAATATATTATAATGAAGATACTTAAAAATATGAATTATAATATTGTAATCAATCACCTATTTATATGGTGTAGTAGATGCGGTGCAGTATATAGTGCAATCACAACATGTAATGCAGTAATAGCCAATCACTACTAAATTAGATAAATAAGTAATTTTTATTAATTAATCTTATTTATAATTAATTTTATTTTTAATTTATATTATTACCCATATTTAGTCTTATTCTTTTATTAATTTAACCATGTGTATCATACTTAATTTATAGTTTTATTAAATTAATAATTTTCTAATTAATTATTATTAATTTTCTTTTATTTCTTACTTTAACTTTGAATAATTTAATGTTTTATTAATTTTAATTCTTTATTATTATATATTTAATATTTTTTGTAACTATTCTTTTCAAATTTTACTTGTTCTTGAGTAAATTAAGTGAAATATTATATTAAAAATAATTTGTAATTAGCATAAGTAACCAAAAAGAATAATTAAGTTTGGTAGAAAGAATTAATTACTGAATTAAGAGTAGTTAATTAGTATATTCTTTAATAAATATATATATTTTATCATATATCTTATCTTATTTTCTTCTTACTCTATTAAGAGAGTATTTTAATCAAAAGTAAAACTCATATAAATTATCTTATTGAGAAAATAATCATATTTTATTAGAAATAAAATATATATAAATTATCTTATTAAGAAAATAATTATATTTTGTCAGAAGTAAATCTTATATATATTATCTTATTGAGAAGATAATTAATTATATAATCTCTTGAAGCTATAAAAAGTAAATAATTGCTATAAATATAGTAACTATTACCATTTTAAAAAACTTATATATATATAAGCTTAAAATAGTGATCCACTAAAGTCAGGTAGTATTATGTGATTTGGATTTAATCTGGATCTAAATCATGTAAAAAATACATATAATAAGTAATATATAAAAAATATATGTGATAAGTAATAATTGACTGAATAATTTTGATTAATAGATAACTATAATATTGATTAATTAATAATTAAGAATAAAGCTCATAATGATCAGAATAAAGCATATTTATTTTTTTGTAAAAAATAATAGAAAAAATATAATTATAAAATTAATTGACTTATAAAATAATAAACTATTATATTATAATTTTAAAAATTAGATCTAATGACTTATCCAAACATGTAACAAATATTTTAGTAGCATCATTATTATCTTTATCCACAATTTTCTAATATTTGTTTCACATTCTTTCTAAAAACTCACCTATCTGCAATCTTTATATCTCCACTTCTCTCTTTACTTAAGTCTGAATAGGCTCAAATATTTTGATCATTTCATAATACTTATATACTTTAAAATCAGTCTTCATAAATATTTGTTAAAATTTCTTCCAAATATTAATTGTTAGTAACTTATTAGAATTAAAAAAATGCTTATGAAGAATATGTCAGCAAGAAAATAGATAGTTATAAAAGAATATACAAGAGCATGTTGATGATATTAGGTTTGGCAGGTAACTTTCCTTTCATGATTCTCACATTTATAGCAATAGTTTTATCTGTAATCAGCTTTTAAATAGAATAGAAAAATTTTTGAACTTCTTCCAGAATCTTATTATCAAGATTAACTATAGAAATTTATTTTTGATGAAAATTAAAGACAGTCTTTTCAAAGTCAAATCACCTTTTATTATCAAGATCAGTGATCTTATAACATGTTTCTAATATAATGCAAATATTTGATGAGTAAAAAATTACAATAAAAAATATTATGAAACAAGTGTAATATCTATAAGATCAAATATTTTAGCTATTATTCTTTTAAGTTCACTATGAAAGAACTCTAATAGATTAGTCAAGGTAACTTGTAATAGAAAAAGTAAATGCTGTCATATCTAAAATATCTATTTTTCTATATTTCTAGTATAATTTTGATTAATATAGTTGACAATATTAGGTACAGGACAAGTAGTGACAGTATTATGAACGACCTCTTTGTAATTAATTCTCATTTATTTATATATAACCAAGGCTAATTGATTATATATTACTGAATGATAGATCTTATGTAGCTATATATATATTACAGATATAATATAAAGAATTATATTACAATTTTATTTATCATATATGATTCCTGAAAAAGTATTCATAATATTATTAATCTTTATGCTACTCTGATCAGAAAGTATATATTGAGAATATCAATGAGATATAAATTTATGAATTGTCTTTAGCACTTTAGTAACTATATCACTATCTTCACTACTTATAAGAAAATAAGTACTAATATTTTAATATTTATAACCATCATAAATATATAATATAAAGAGATATCAAGAATGTTTATTGATATTATGTGTGAAGTCTATGAGTATTAGTTACTTAAAAAGTCACAATTTTTCCAACTACTCAGGATTTGCAAAAATAAAATCTTGAAATAATATTTATATAACATTGTATGTGCTTGCATGTGTATTATTTTATATTAAAAAGTATTTGACTTGATAATTCTTGCTTATTAAAAAATTAAGTACATTTTTAATATCAGCTTCTAGATTATATTTGCTAATAAGATAAATTATTAGCAGTTTATGTAGCTTTTGTTAAATATTTATAACTTTAATTCTGCATAGATTTTGAACTATAATATCAAAATCTTCTTTACTCATGATCTTTTTAACTATAGCTATGATAGTAGATAAAATATATAATTTGTTTGCTTTATCAATTATTAATTTTCTAATAATCTCAGATTACTTAATCTTATTATTATTATTGATTGAATATATATAATTCAGTATATTTTTAAAATGCTTAATTTTGATTATTTGAAGAGTAATGATGTGTATTATCTTAATTTTTACATTGTATTTATTAAAATCATGCTTACTTATTTTTCTTTATTTTTCTATAGAGATACCTTCTTTGCGTGTACTTGATTCATTGTGTTTTGCAAGATGATAGATATAAATAATTTAAAAATTATCATTAATATACTTCTAATTATTATATTATATTTATATATTAGAAATAAGTGATCATAAGTTCTCATGAAATTCTTTTTCTGAGATCTTGAATAGTATATTAATATTAAATAACTTTACATATTTTTGATTAATCACTTATAACATAATTAAAGTAAAAATATTAAAAAACTTAAATAGAAATGATAGATGAATATAAAGTGACAGAATGAGAAAGTTAACAAACTGAATTAGAAAAAAAAATAAATAAAAAATTATAGAAATATTGAGTATACGTATTAAATAAATATGTAATAGAGAAATAAAATGAAGAGTATATAGTATTAAAAATAATGAGTATGTATAGAATTAGTTTTTTTTATATTATTATTATAATACTTATAGCTTGTATTTGATATCAAAAATATATTTTTAATAATCTTAATCTCCTTTTTTTTTTCTTCTTCTTTCTCTTCTCTCTTAAAAAAAGTAATGCTATCTTGCAATAAATAATATTTATCAATATATTTACTACATTCTTATAATAAATAAAATTTTTTTCTTTCATATGTAAAAATAACTTGCAAATTAAATCAAATCAATTCAGATCATATCTGAATTGACTCAATCTGAATTGCACTATCTGACTTTAATATTTTCTTTAAAATAGTAATAATATATATTATATATTAATAATAAAATATTCTTCTATATAACTTTAATTTTCAGATATTGATACAAAAATAAAAAAATACAAGAATCAGAATTAAATAAGTAAGCTTTTATAATAAATATTAATCTAGTATAATTATATAATAATTATTTATTTTGTTCTAGACTTTTTCTTATATATAATATTATTATGATTTGTAAAAAAAATATCTTCTATTCAGAAGTTTGTCATATTATTTAGAAATAGTATAATTATAATAAAATCTTCAATCTTATTTAGAAAGTAATTCAGTATACTATCAAGATAAATAATAAATTTCTCTATTATCTTAAAAAAAGTCTTAATAACTAATTTTCTAAAGAATAAAGAATTATTAGTAATAATAGTAATAATAATAATAATAATAATAATAATAATAATAATAATAATAATAATAAGAAAAATTTTAATCTAATCAAACTTAAAAATTTAATTAAAAAATAATAGAAAAAATAATTTTTTATTAAGTAATTCAAGAGTAATAATAAAATATTAATTAAAAATAAAAAATCTACTAGTTAAAATAAATATTGTAACCAATTAGCTTATTCGTGTGGTACAGTAGATACAATGCAGCATATGGCGCAGTCACAGCATGTGGCGCAGTAATTGCCGATCACTACTAAATCGGGTGAATAAGTAATTTATATTAATTAATTTAATTTATTATTAATTCTGTTTTTAATTCATATTATTACCTATATTTAGCCTTATTCAAATATTAATTTAGTCATGTATGTCGCACTTAATTTATAGTTTAATTAAATTAATAATTTTCTTATTAATTATTTTTATCTTTTCTTTCTTTTCTTAAATTATCTTTAAATAATTTAATGTTTCGCTAATTTAAATTC
>CAJVPS010000846.1:0-19318 GCA_910591765.1 Ambispora leptoticha | reverse complement strand
ATCTCTGCTTTGGCGGCACCAGTGATTCAAGCTAGCCCTCAACCAATCTGTTACGACGCAGCATCCGCCAGTTACGGGTATTGCCGTCCAATATGTTCTTGTCCAACGTCTGCTGGTGTTAGTACTGCGTGTATGTGCGCAATGCCTGTTGCCACTAGTACTATTTAGATAGAAAATACATAAAACAGTGTCTGTTCCTATACTCATTTCAAAGCTAATAATACATAAAACAGTGTCTATTCCCTATACTCATTTCAAAGCTAATAAACCAGAGAATATCTAAAATGTTTAAAAAATATATTAATGCTACCATTCTAAAGAAATTGAGTGATCTACATAAATATTTTAATTAATGAAATTTAGCTCCAAATGTTTTTGATATCAGGAGGGCCTAATAAAAAATGTGTTTCTTGATGAGAACTATCTACACACAATTTTAAGCTAAATCGGTACCAATTGTTTAGTTATTATGTCCTGAAGTATCAAATTAATGCTGATAAAGAAATAGTTAAATTATGTTTATTAGCATCAATTTGATACTTCGGGAACTAATAACTAAACGAATTTGGTATTAAGACGTTCTCTAGGTTATTAACTTTAAAATGAGTACAGCAACCAGATATATTTAATCGATTTAGAGCACTAAAATTTTTTTTACGTAAAACTTTTCGTGTTGCGTTTCTTATGTGACCTACTGTATAACTTGGAGAGTATATGTATGATATTTTGACTTTAGACTCTGATTAGAGTGTCTAGTTTTCTGCAATTTGCCGAATTTGCAGAATCTGCATGGTCTATAACGTGATTTGTGTGTTTTGCATAATGATGTGATTTTTACAATTTACATTATAAAAATGATCTATACGAAATTTTTTACATGATTTAATGGTAAAAGGTATGCATAATCGGATGATCAAATTTAAAACATTAAAAAAATT
The DNA here is from genome assembly GCA_910591765.1 of Ambispora leptoticha. Lineage (NCBI taxonomy): Eukaryota > Fungi > Glomeromycota > Glomeromycetes > Archaeosporales > Ambisporaceae > Ambispora > Ambispora leptoticha. The sequence goes on along the minus strand of CAJVPS010000846.1, from coordinate 18,380 downwards.
CGGTAACTTTGGCGCGCGACACCTCGACATCCAATGGTCCAATTTGGACAAAAATAGAATTTTTCAATTCGTCTAGATTAGAAGAATCTAATGGCTTTATTTTTGTCCAAAATCAGACCATTGGATGTTGAGATATCGCGTCCAAAGTCACCGAATTTTTTAAATTTGGCGTTTTTTGATTTGCGGAGAATGCAGTAGGCTCTAGTTCTGATCAAACAACAGCTTTGTTGATTATGAAATTTCAAATTTCCTGGCGGAATACTGAGATTTGAATGTTTTTTTAATACCAATTTACAATGAAATTTCATTCTATGTTTTTTATATTCTTTTACTTCTGAAGGTTCAGTAACCTTCACTCAAATTCTTTGATTTCAGAAACTTTATTTTCAGGAGTTTCAGCATATGGGGTTAAAAGGCCACATGTATACAAAAAAATGTCATTAACAAAATGAACTCATCTTCGTCGCCATAATACTACCTCCCTTATGGAACACAAAAAGGCAGTGTAACAAATAATATATAAATAACACGGATTTTAAAAAAAATGCGAACACAAAAACATGGGATTCAACTTTTATTAGATTTTGCGCAATATACGTATTTAATATCGATCTCGTTTACAACAAATTAGTATATACAAATATTAATATATGTATCATGTATCATGTTGAAATATACGTATGCTACTTTTTTAATGTTTATGCATTATGTAAAAAAAAATTGACTAAAATTTTTTATGAATGTTTTTTTCTTTCGTGGAAGGTTTTTAATAACTTCTCACGGGAATGGATACTAAAATTTGGCGGAAAATAAAAAACAAAAAGAAAACGGGAAAAGAAAAAAATATTTACAAGATTGGAATGATGAAAATTTTCAATTTTTTTGGTTATTTTTTGAGTAAGAAAATCGATCGAAAAAATTGGAAAAACGAATGATTGCTTTGATTGCTTAATGTTTATGAGAGGTTTTGCGAGAATAATGGTGAATATCCAGTCAGCAAAGGTAAATCCGACTAGGGCAGCTCCGTTCCAACAACAAATAAAGGATCCAATAATTTTCGAAGGGTCAAGTCACGGCGCCAACTGGTATCGAAGGATTTATTATTGTTGATGAAATGTAGGTGAACAAGTAAGCCATAATAATAGCTAAGTGAATATTCTTTTCTAACGATGCCATCAATGAGAAAGACATTGTTGTCAAAGAATAAAAGTATCAATAGAAGAAGATTGTTCCGCGAGGTTGTACGTAACCAACGATGTCTTTTTGGATCTTTTTCTCTTTTTCTAACTAGTTAATTTTTTATGTAGAGATGACGAGTAACGAATAAAGTATCGAATGGGGTTTTATATTGGAAGGTTGGTAGTAATCGTTCGATTGAAATGACAAGCATGCAAATGGCTAATTAACAAACCACTTCCTCATTTGACATTTGAATAGATTTGTGGAGAATTCTAGATAATCAATCATGCGTTTATTTTCCTATTCTTCCTCGAGCGAATGTTGACTGACCCATGAACGGTCAAACAATACTAACCAATTTGTTCTTTTTTTCTTGATTAAATTACCATATTTGGGTTAGCAATAATCAGATCTATATGTTGGACCAATAATACTCACTTCACCCTTAACGAAATAAAAAAAAAGAAAAAAACAATTCTCCAAAAATAGAAATTAGCAATCATCCGCCCTAAAAAATAACGATTTAACCAGAACAAGGAAAATAAAAAACCTGTATTTCATGTGTTGTTAAATTAGGGTGCAAAGTTTATTTTTCCCAAGATCTCTTATCACACTACTAGAACGAGTAATTCTAGGCAGATTCTATTCCGAATTCTTGTCCTGATTCTGATTATTTGATCCTTGAATTTGATCCAAGTCTAATTTTTTGATGTTAACATTAATCAAGAATCAAAAAGGTAGGGATGCATTCAAATATTGATTTTTATTTAACTAATAATTAATTACAGCTTTCTGCTAAAAAAAGATATTTAACTGTAAAAACTTTCTTTAACTTAATATATATAAAATAATGATAAATAAATGCCAATTCAGAATTTTGACAAAACAATTCTAATAAATTAAGTGACAAACTATCCTATGAAACTTTTAGAATAATCTTTCCACTAGCATGCAACGACTGACTTAACTCATGTGCCTTCGACCCATCCTGAAGTGAGAACCGTTCACCAATAACCGTTATAACTTCCCTACGTTCCAAATACGGAATAACTTTCGGGAAATCTTTTCGATCAATATCAAGCAACGGTTTATACGTTCGTGAGCCAAAGATTTTTCTGCCGACAACTGTAGCACCGAATTTCGCGAGATCACCAATCGTCAATTTCTGCTCGTTGATTTCGGTAGCGACCGCTGCATAGATACCATTCTTTTTCAAAAGTGTGCTGGCCTTGTCGTAATTTCCTTGTTCGCCGATTGTATCAATGACTAGGTCAAAATCTTGTTCGCTTTTTAATACTTCAACGTAATTGAGTTGTTTATAATCGATTACACGATCGGCGCCAAGTCGTGTAACTAATTCTGCATTTTTTCCTGAACAGACTGCTGTCACACTTGCTCGATTGGCTCTTTTTGCTAGTTGAACTGCAAAGGTACCAACACCTCCTGACGCACCAATGATTAATACTTTGGGGTTGCCTGCTGCTTTCTCACCGTGTGGCAGATTACCAAGTTCAACCAGGGAATGCCATGCAGCTAGTGATGCAAGCGGGGCACCAGCTGCTTCTTCATGCGTGATTGAGACTGGTTTTTTTTCGATAATGTCTTTTTCTGTGTTGACGCGAATATACCTGTCGATTAGAACATTTTTTAGGTGAAACACATGTTATTATTTATTTCTTGGGACATCGAGACGTGGTTCTTGTATTGAATGTCAGATCAAATTAAACTTACTGCGCATATGCTCCATGAGGCACTACTCCGAAAACTTTATCTTTGAGGAAGAATCGATTTACACTGGTTCCCTTAGCTACGATAGTACCCTAATAATGACATATCATTAGATAACCATTTGATAACATAGCATAAGAAAAAAAAACACAAACTTACAGAAAAATCTCTGCCTAGAGTATGCGGAAAGGTCGGTTTCTCCAAAACCTGCATAAATCCTTTTCTCACTTTCCAATCGATCGGATTAACTGATGTGTTCACAACTTTAACAATGACATCATGTGGTCCAACAATTTTCGGAGTGGCTATTTCACGCCAAGTGAACACTGACGCCTCGCCAAACGAATTTATTTGCAATGCAAAGGATTTCTCTGGGTGTGGAACTTGTCGTTTTTTTGGATCAGTTGTAGAAGTAGTGGCGCTTCTGTCTTCTGTTACCACTCCTCGAGAAGTTGTCGTGGTACTAGAGGTACCAGAAACGGATAGTTCCTCAACACCAGCTATTCGAATCAATGAATGTTAATTTGAAAAATAAAATTTTTAATTCTTTTTCTTTTTTAAAATCCCCTTTTTATCAATAATTATTATGTGAAAACATACTGGTAACTTGTGAAATATCTTGCGTTTCCTGGGCTACTTCTGCTTGCCCTTCTTGTCCTGCTTGTTCCTCTACTTGTACTTCTACTTGACCCTCTTCTGTTGTTGTAGCATTAGTAGTTTCTTCTATTTGCTTATTAGTCTGTGAAAGTTCGGGGTTAAACACGATTTGCTCAACTTCTGACATTTTTTTATATTCTTGTTATTTATAAATATTATACAAATTTTCCAAGGTAAAAGAGATTTTTATTCTATTTACAAAAGAGAGGAAAATAGAGAATGTGACGATAATGGGTTGGAAAGATGAAGATGGTTAAATAGTTCTTATCATTATTACGTCAATGTACAGATTTTTGCGTAAAGCGGTTGAGATATTCATTAATAAGTTTCAATGAATGACTACGCCGCCAAAAAAAGCGCGCCAAACCAGTTTTTACACTTGATTTTCACGCCATGGATAAAAAAGGGCGTCTTTCCTTCTTTTTGTTCGTTTGAAGTTGTTTCGTAATGATTTTTGTTACTTTAACGTAAAACTTTAATCGTTTAATCCGAAACATGTGTAGATGCATGGTGAGTTGTCTGTACGAATCTATTTATCCCAAAATTAGGTTTGAGGATTTTCTCATGGCGTAAAATATCTTATTGGGACCAGAAACTGTCACGTGTTATTCGACAAATCCTATCGTAACAACCCAACTATAAAGCCGAATGGTGTTATTGTGTTACTGATTATCATTCTGATTATCATTACTAAAATTCCAGGAATTTCACTAGATAACACTTTGAATAAGTATACAATTCCCTTCTTTTGGAAAGACTTGATACATGAGGTTATTTTTCGTTTCGAGTAATAAATTACATGTAATTATATTTTAGAATAAAATAGAAAAAGTTTAACAACAATAATAATTCTGAAATCATATAATTAAATTTATGCTTTTGCTATAAGAAAAATAATTCATATTGAACAATTTTATAATATTCAACTTCTAAGGATCTAAAATTAGTCTTGATAAAAATTAAAAATTTATTGTCTGTATTATATAAATCAATAGCTAAGTTATAATAAATGAGCTTATTCAAACTGATTGTTTAATATAAAAAAATCTTGATTGCTTGATCTGTTTCTAATTTATTAATAAAATAGATTGGAATTCAAATATATTATATTTAAATTTTTCAAGTATTTTATTTAGAATTTATTTAATAATAAATAAATAATTATTCTATTATAAATTAAAAAATTAATTTTAATAAAAACTTTGATATTATTATATATATAATAAAATTTAAATATAATATAAAATAAAATTTAATATAATATAAAATATATATAAAAAATAAAATTAAGTTTATTATATTATTAAATATAAAATAAACTTAAAAAAATTCTTTATTATTTAATTTTTTTCTTTTTATTTATTATAATAAAATTATGATATTATAAAAATTAATATATATCTTTTTATAATATATAAATACAGTTATATCTCTCTTGGAACTATAGTAAAAAAATAAAAAGTTTGTATTTAGAAAGAAAGTATATTTATAAAGATCAAAATATATAGAGTTCTTATAAGCTAGGATTAGAATATATCATGTATTTAGAGAGAAATTATATAATATATATACTTAGAAAGAATATATTTAAAAAGATATAACTATAAATTTTATTTTTAGTAATTATAAATATATAAAATAAAATAAATTCAAATTTATATTTAAATATATAAATATTAATTTTAAAAATAAATTATTAATAAATCTTATTTAATTTTAGTAAAGTTTCAATACTTATAAATTATTATTATAAAAAATTTACTTGCTATATAAAAATTAATTTACTTAATAATGAACTATATTATATTATAAATATAAATATCAAATATCAGTATTTAAAAAATAAATTTATTAATAAAAATTTACAATAAGTATAAATCAGTATTGTAATAATATATAAAGATTAATTTATAAATTTAGTATTTATATAATTAGATCTCTCTATAGTTATATCTCTTTATAATCATCTTTTTTAAGTTTTTCAGTTAATAATTAACTATAATTAAAAAATCTTTTTATAATCATATTTCTTTAGTTATCTAATTTTACTTTTTCAAGTATATTAACTATAGCAAGATCTGATTATATATCTTAATTTGACAAATAAATTTTTCAAAATAGAATATATATATATATATTATACATCTGCAAAGTTAACAAGCTGAATGAATAAAGCCTGCAAATTATAAGATCAAAGAAATGATTTTTATTATTTATATAATTCTGAGCAATTTACTTTTTTTTAGATCACTTTATTAAAATATCTATATAAAAACAAGAATATATCTTTTTATATCAATTTTACATATAGTTATTCATAATTAGCAATATTGATTATATTTTTACTTTGGATAGAATTATCTTTTGAAAGAGAGATATTTACTTTTATTCTAATTGGAAAATTAAATTCCATCCAAGTTGATAATTTAACTTTTTAATTGTTATTGTACCAATAATTAATAATTAAACCATAATTTTGAAAATTAAATAATAGCCTCTAGCTAATAAATTAATTCTAAGTTCTCAAGCTCTAGATTTTTACAAAGTGCGATTACAAATAAATATTTATATTACCTAACAATTGATGCTATATTATTGCCAAAATTAAAATAAGCCAAACACATTAAAATAAGCAAAATCAAATAAATAAAGATTCTTTGAAAGTGTCTTAATATTTATTTCAAAATCAATATCAAAAATCTTCGACTTGGATTCGTATATTGCTTGTTAATATCGATATATATTATGTAATCAGTCTAAATATTTTTTATTATTTTTTGGGATAAAATTTTCCGAACACAAACAAATTACGTCTTACCTTTTATAGCTTCTATATCGTGTGCCAGTAAATTCTATTCGACATACTACATGTTATCACTCATAGTCCATGTAGTTAGTAACGATCGGATGTTTTGCAGATATACACACATTTTTAATTTGGATTTTTTTATATTGGATTCTTAAGTAGTAGATATGGCAGGAATTAATAACATCCGATTAGTTAGTTAGAAATTCTATCACTATCGATATAGTGGCTCACAAAAGAAACGCAACACAGAAAAAAAACAGCGAGATACGAATATCTCGCCGTAGGGAAAACTTGGAAAACTAAAAGGTGAGTATAGTGATTCGTCAATAATATCAAAAATTGATTTGCGTCTATTTTTTTAGTGTTGCACTAATTATGACCGAAATGGAAGGTGAGATAGGAGGGCGAATTTCTAACTAAGGTAAGTAAGTAACAAGCTGCTAAATTTTTTTCATACTACATACTTCAATATTCTATATAACCATCCTTCGCTTTTATTACCTCACTAATCCTTTTTGGCATAGATCCGTACAATTTGGAACAATAATCGAGATCTATGCTCTTCCACGCCACTTGCAACTTTCCCCACAACTGTTCTGTGGTTAAAAGTGGTCCAGGAAGTTGCCTCATCCGCATATCCACCTCATTCCATAAATTTTCTATGGGTTTAGGTCGGGCGACTGGGATAGCCAGTCTAGCAAAGTGATCTCGTCGGCGAACCATTGCTTTGCTTTTCCGGAGACGTGTTTTGGGTCATTATCTTGCTGGAAAATAAAATCACTATCCTCCAGCCCCTTTTCCCAGACTGATCCTAGAAGATTATTTGTTAGAATTTCCACATAGCCATCTGCATTCATTTTTCCCACAATTTTCTCAACTCGTCAACACCATCGCCCGTCACGCAACCCCAAACCATGATCGAACCACCGCCAAATTTGACGGTTGGCGTAATATGCTGGTCTTTTAACTGACCACCGGGCTTCTCCTAGCAATACTTTCGGCCATCCGACCTGAAAATTTGGTGCTTGCTCTCGTCAGACCAAATTACGCGTCGCCATTCGTCGGCCGTCCAAGTTCGGTATTTTTTCGCCCACGCCAACCGTCGTTTTTTGTGTTCGTTTGAGGTAAGGCTTCTTTCGTTTTATGCGAGCGAATAATCCGCTTTCTACGGAGCATATGTCGTATGCTTTCCACAGAAAGGTCCACGTCCAACTCATTAAGCTCTCGTTGGACCTCGACAGCGGTGGGGCATTTTCCTGAGTGGATTAATCGGCACGCGTTTCTTTCGTAGTGTGTCGAGAGGGATTGGTGGGCGATCGGTTTTTGGCTTGTCATCGAAGCTCCCAGTCTCTTTGCATATCCGGTAGACGGAGGCTGGGTCTATTTGTTCCGATGTCGCATCGAATATCCTTTCCGGAGCGTGTATATACGGGCGCGTTTCTCAATAGGGATTCTAGGCATAATTATGTCAGTTTGTTTGCTATAATGTGAAGATTTATTTTTTTTAAGTTAAAAGCGTTTGTACTTATCTTTATATAGCCCTTCCGTCCACCTTCCCGTTCGGTCGTAATCAGGCAACGTTAAGAAAGATAAAAAAGTTAATGCATCTTTAATCAAAAGATAGAAGCGAATAAATTTTGATATCATCAATACTGTTAGATATTGATGAATCAATACGTCAACCTTTTGGTTGCCCTACGACGAGATATTCGTATCTCGCCGTTTTTTTTCCATGTTGGTGAGCCACTGTATTTAATTATACCACAGTATGGTCACATAGCCGTATAAGAATCGTTTTTGATTAATTGGATTTTAACATCAAGCAATTCAGATTATCTTTACAGCAGTTTGACTCTACGGACAGTAGCTCACAAAAGAAACAGATCACTGACGAAATTCGAATATCTCGCCATTGAAAAATTATTCGTAATCGGAAACATTAAAATAGTGATTATCTATTGGTATAGGATTTATTTTAGAACCATCAAATATGACTGAATCAGAGATAATACATAAAGGTGGGATCGGATCAGGTCGATAAATCACATGTAGAGACTCATGGGTAGAGGTTTATTCTTAAAAAATGTTAACAGTTGTTAAAAAATGTTGTTAAAAATTCTCATCACGTTACCACTTTCTTTGTTATTCACGATAGTATTTTTCGTACATGTACATATATCGACGATCAGCGTTGAAACATAAGTCATTCCGTTGATATCATCAGAATTTTTTATCAAATTGCCCACTCCCATAAAGATACCACAAAAAGTAAAAAATTTCAACCAATTAAATTTATAAAATTCCTGCGCGCCATTCTGGATTGCACAAGCTGTCGCAAACAAGGAGAGAGATATAAAAAAGGGGGTTGGCGCATTATGGTTGTAGAGAACTGGGCAAACTATAATAGGATTAGTCGATTTACTTATTGTTTAGTAATGTTTAATTAGGCACTGATTTCATCCCAACAATCGTTCAAACAGAACACACGGTTGGATGTGAGACAGATTTGGTAAAAGTTGAGCCGCACTTTATGAAACAAACATGAGTAAGATATTTACAGAGGGCTATCAAAAGTTTTTTCAAAAACGAAATTTCGCATTATATAAAAGGAAAGATCTGTATTTATATGCGCGTTTTATTTTGTTTGATTGATTTCTGAGAAGTGATTTTTTGCATTTTGTTTTTTCCTTATACATCATAATGGGGAGAAACAAGGAGTTAGCTTCGGAGCAACGTAGTACTATATTCTATTGCCATAAACGTGGAGATTCATACCGCCAAATTGCAGAAACCGTTGGATGTGGTTTAGCAACAGTTTGTAATACATTAAAACGGCATGCTGAGACTGATTCCACCAACTCTACCCGGCAAAACGGCTCAAACGATTGGTGACGAAGAATCGACGGTTATGTCTTTCCGAAGTGAAAAGAACTTTGGAAAAAAAAGGGGTCAGGATATCTCTACCACCAACAATTCGCCGTAATCTTCATTCACTTGGGTTAAAAAATTGTGTTGCATGACGCAAACCTCTTAGTTCGCCAGCAAAATAAGGCAGCACATCTTGCATGGTGTTTAGAACATGAAAGCTGGATGAAAAAGAAGTGGGCAAAAGTCTTATGGAGTGATGAATCAACTTTCACTCAATTTCAGCAAAGTCATATTAGTAGAGTATGGAGAGAACCACAAGATGAATGGTCTTCTTCTTGTGTTTCAGCTACGGTGAAACACAGTCCAAGCCGTATGCACTGGGGTTGCTTTTCGTGACAGGAGGTAGGACCAATTGTGCCACCACACTGGAGCTACGCATATTGAAATATTGCGCAAGTATGCTGTACCTACAATGAGGCGCATGTTTCCAAAAAATGATGGTTTGTTTCAGGAAGATAATGCCAAACCTCACAAAACAAAGAATGCAGTTGCATTTCATATGGAAAAGGGTCTGCGCAATCCGATTGAGAATTTATGGGCTGAGGTGAAGAGAACTCTTAAAAAACGAAAGAAGAAACCAACCAATCTTGTAGAGCTTGAAGAGGTCCAACTAAGTACTAGTTATATAATACGAAATGTAGAGCATAATAAACTTAAAGTCTTATTAGTGGTTTGACGTTTTTTTACTTTGAAAATTAAAAATTTTTATTGAATAAAAAGCGTTCGGAAACTTTTGATAGCCCTCTGTAGTTATATTATGGTCTTAAAGCGAGAAGCCGTGAGTTAAATAGCTTGCTGTATGCTTTATTAATCAAACAATTTCCTTGATCAATTTTTCATTAACATACGGTTGCGTTTTCCACACCGTCAATACAACAGTGGAAATTTGTTCAACTGTCGGAGGTGACCCAGAGTGAAGTGATTCATTAATTGTCTTTTTCAGCTTGTATTCTTGCTCAAACATCGATAGACATAGCACGATACGCTGTATTTTTTCATGCTAGAGATAGATACTCATTGGTTAATTTAAGCATATGACAATAAAGAGAGAATATTGAAGATACTTTTAATACTTCTATTTCTTGTTCCTGTTGTTCCAATTGTTTGATCATTTTATTATAATCGGTGTACATATGATCTAATTGACTGCATACTTTATAAAATAAAAATTATTAAATTACGTGCATATTAGTAAAATAATAAAAACAGTGCAGTGTGACATACATTCTTTTATTAAACAACTAAGCTCTATTTTTGCTCCGTCTTCAATAAATATTTGTTCATCTTTAGCTGTAGTTTTTGATTTATCAAAACTATGATGATCTTGAATACAAAGTTGCTCCAACATCTCGCTTCCTTTATGTGTGATTTTGTTCCATTGGTTGATTCTGTACATAAATGCAAAAATCTTTTTAAATATAGGCAGTCATTTATTGAGTTTGTTTTAGGATACCTTTCATTTAGTTTCTCGACGAATTCATCCATATTTTTCATGCAAAATAACAATACTAATACATGTACGATGAATATCCATGGCAAAACGAAGTATAGTATTATTATCACGTGAAATTTCTAACTTTAATACTAAACATGTACTACTTACTACCTTACTTGAGTTGAATATTGCACCTAAACACGTTAATAATACAAAATATTTTTCTTGTAGGGTATTACTTTGAATTCTATATATGCACTATGAGAAAATTATTCGAGTGCTATATAGTACTTACGTAAATAATAAAATTTTATGATTCATTAAAGAATTATTTATGCGATATAAAAAACCAGCATGCCCTCCATTAAATCAAAAAAATGCTAGCGCTAGAAGAAAAGCGTGACCGCACACATGTATGTCGTGCTCAAATCAAAAGAATTAGAGTAAGAGTATATAGATTAGTGTTGGAGAAATGATTTATCGTTCTACGGTATAAAAATTAAACCTTTAATTTAATGTTTTGCAAATAAATTCGCACTGAAATTTCTTAAAACTTTAATTACTAATTTATTTGATTCGGAATTATCGGGGACAACTTGTAGAGACTAGTCGACTCACATGATAATAGGCAAATTCAGTTGTAAAAGCAACGAAAAATACAAAGAATTATGAAATTTGTTTTCAAACCCTAAATTAAAATGCTTAGCGTGATGTGAAATTTAATTATAGTTTGTTTTCAAAGAACTAGAAATCAGTAAAATCACACGATGTGAAAACTAATTCTATGCCGTTTATATTTATTCAAAAAAAAATTACCTAAAACTCAATTATTTTATATCAAACTTTTGCTGCTTTTTACTTCATACAATTTGATAACGACATACAATATCTATTGTTATACATGTACACGTATGTGATTATGCACAAATCATTTGACGGCTTCCTCTGGGAATATAACATCCACTGCTGCCGACACTACCATTTGGATAACGAATTCCCATTGGTAATGAGTTTACAGTCGCTACAAAGAGTAACGCAATGAGAAAGATTCTTTTTACGATGTTGATTTTGGCGTTCATTGATGTATATCGATATGTCTTGACGTAAAAAACTTTCGTAAGATTCTTTCAATTTATAGGTCTTGCAATCTGTGGTATTGATACGTAATTCGCCATACCTTATAATATTTTTGCTCATTCTAATTACGGGTGCTGAGAATGGAAATTGGCGGTGTTTGTTTTGATCTATTTTAAATTCAGTTCTACACTCGGAAAATTACTTTACGATAACGAGAGCAGTAAAACCCATTACGGATCATGTGATTTTTAGGGGGTAAACCAATCAAATAGCAAATTTAAAATTTAATTCAAATGTTACTATATATGTGTACGCGCAATATTAACTCAATTTTATTTTAATAAATTATAATTTAATATTTAATTTAATATTTAATTACAAATAATTGTATTTTATAAAAAGAAGTGATACATATCACACAATAATTATTAAAGAGGAAGAGGAGATTCACCCTTAACCTTAATGAAAATACTATTAATATTTATTTAACCAATCTTAATTTGTCAAAGGAAAGCATGCTATTTTATTATGATAAAAGATCAGTTATAAAGTAGAAATATCCAGCTAATGATCTTCATATAGATAATAAAGTATTTATTTTTCTTTAAGCTCATTATTATTGATCACAAATACATGTATAGGATTTACTGTAACGAGAGTTAACTGTGATGAGTCTATTAACGTTTAAGGTACATGTACAATCTTGAAACAAAATACATGGTACATGTTAGGTACATGTATAGCATAAGAGTATACAAACATAATAAACACACAATGTTAACTGATTGCTATTGGAGACAACAAACAACGATAATAAATGTGCATGTGCATGTACATGTCTCACACTTTTCTATTAAAAATTTAAGTCAATAATTTTCCTGTGACCTTATGCTACAACAAATATAAGTACGTGTAGTGTAGTTAGTTCATTATCTCAGCAATAATTTATCTTTGACCGTTACTAATCAAAGAACAACAATTGAAATATCAGACAATAAGTTAAAAAAATGAAAACTATTTTACTTGCTGTGTTGTCGTTCTGCGTTCTCGGTATATCTGCGCTTCCGTCTCCAGTCAGATTTCTAGGTCCGCCTATTAAAAACGACGGCACTAACAATGGCGGTAACTATGGTGGTGGTTTTGGTGGGCCCAGTGGAGGTGGTACCTGTTGCCCAACGTGTATGTGCGCGGAGCCTATTACTGGGTTTAATTCTGCTTAGAAAATACATAAAATCATATTTTTTTTCTTTAATGAGCGGCTCAATTAAAGTGTTTGATAAAGAACTATAACTTGTTAACATATTTTCGATAGTTATAACATACATATTTTAAATGAAGTAGTTTTGCGTATTTAATAAAAAGAAATATCAAATGCTCATTCACGTGTACACAATTGGAACCCTACAAAAAACTGCGTATGAATAGACATTCTAGATTTGGCTTGAATTCATTATGTTTGCTAGTAATGTAAATATTCAAATCTTAATTTCTGTACTGCATGTTAATAAAAATTTTAAATATAACGATGTTGAAATTCAGTGTCTAAGATAAAATTTACAATTTATTTGTTAACCTCAATAAATTTCAGGGTCGTAATTTGATAGCTCAATATTGATATATCAATTTAGCTTTAAGCAAGTTATCAATATTACAAAAATTCTAGCGGAAATAACGAAATTTGCGAAAAAAAACCAGTTTGCAATTTTTCCCGCATTTTGGTGATTTCGCAAGATATCCCGTATTTAGAATCACAAAACTTCTAGACGCGCGTACAATTGATAAATACATGTAGCACATGTATATATAAATATTGGTTCTTAAGGGGCCAAAACTTACCATCACATCTCGTATTGTAAACAAAAGAGCATTTAATACATGTGCTGGTATTGTGTTTTTCCGTTTTTCCTTATAGAGCAATACATTTACTAGCACCGCCGGAATAAAGGCACAAAGAACATGTATAAACCTGTTAGAAAATTTATCCCGCTTTACAATGAACCTCCATACCAACCACCGCCTTTTTGCCAAATTTGCAACAAATAAACGATTAAACACCATATATCCATTATTAATCCTAAATAAAAGGGTACATGTATAAAGAAAAATGATCAGTTAACGCAATATTGTATATGAGAAAATCTTTCCAATAAAATTCTTTTGAGGAAAAATTTCGTAATGTTTAAATGCCTACATCGATAATTAAACATACTTAACAATCAGCAACGCATTGCCAACCCTTACTCATTTCGGTCAAGAGCCTCCTTTGCGATGAAATCGGCGGAAACGGTCGTATTGTTCCACTTGGAGAGCGCGAGTCATTATAAGAACAAAATATTGTCAAAAAGTTGCTAAGTCATTTAATGGTAATGCTTGAAAATTCAGTTTGTATCAATTATAGAAATCGCATTATCAAATTGATTTCCATTTGAAAGCAAAACTTTTGTATAAAGATCAATAATCCGACATAATAGCAATTGTTTACTGAAAAATTTGCATATTTAAGATTAAAGATTCTTTCCTCTATTTACATAAGATGGGAATCGAAATTTTTATCATTATTATAAAAATTTAATCTATCGGTACACATGTATTTTAGCTTTGAATGTATATTGTAAATTAAAAGATTTAGATGTGTTCGCAGCTCCAAAAAGAATCATACGTTGAAGTTGTATGTATTACTATATATGGGGTTTTTCAATAGATTTTCCAAAAAATTGCAAATAACACAACATTTAATGCTCATAGTTGTTAACGTTAACGTTAATAAAAAATGACTCAAAAATCACCGAAAAAATCGTACCATAACGATAAATCAAAATTCTACCATGGCAACTAAACTTAGAAAAATTAAATTTTAGGTACACAATACATGTATTTTTTTAAAAAGTTTATAAGGCCAACAAAGTATGGCATCTTCCCTAATTTCCATTCCTTTAAAACTATTTAGAAAGAAATAAATCAAACCCAACTGCGTATAAAAACTCCATTTTAGCTTAACAAAACATGATAAAAAATATCGTATTATTTATAAAATTGAACATACCGATAGGCATTTTAACTCATATACAACTGTTCTTGTCTGTATGTGCTTTTTAACTTTTAAATATTAAATATTCGAAACTTACAATCTTCATAAAAAATATGGAGAAGATACCAAATATTTGTTTTTCTTTATTGATGCTTTCAATAAATTTTCGTGGTCATATTCGGGAAATACTGCCTTTAGCGTGATGTCATACAGAGCCGATAAATGATTTTACGATGTTTGCAGATGCATCTCCAATGTAACGATAACCAAGCGCAAGTTTTAATTCATCGAAAATATCGTTACGATTGATTTTTCCAAATGGAACTGTACGATCACTGGATGTAGAAATGGTGAATTATTATGATTCAACAACATATCCTTCGGCGTTGACAAACAATAATATATTTATTACGTATTTGACGGATACGTGTAAACTCGCAACCATTTCAAATTGGAATGGAGAAATCACTTTTTGGTACGAACTGTATTTATACTATAATTAATAATTTTATTAAAATTTAAAAATTTTCTGTTATAGTCCTTATGAGCTGGTTGGATTTAATAATTATCGTGAACTTTTTGTACCTCCCTCCAAAAGCTTTTTATGGGCTCAATGTTCTCAGACTAATACCACATGATTCCAATTCACTGCACCGTTAGTTTTATTTTCTTGTGCATAATCAATACTAGCTTTTGAAAAGATAATAAATTCTTCGAATTTCTTTCTATATTAACAGTGATCAAGAAGGCCAGATCTCTCTTGTGAGAACAGGCGTTATCGTATCACCCGAAGGGACAAATTTCAGTCAAGCAAGAGCATTTCCTACAGTAGACGGAACCTACGGAATAACATTAACCGCGCAAACTAACAGAGTAAAAATTTACAATCCACTGTTCCTTTATCGCCAAATTGGTTCGCATATGCAACCGTTTTAGATCATGGGGACAGCAAAGAAAATCAAAGGTTTTTGGTTTATCAGACGAGTGTGAATTTGGGATGCTTTGGAAATATGCGATTGCAGTGCACATTATGATTTGAGCGGGTAATACTTTAGTTCGTGTATATCTTTGCCTTTAGTTTAATAATTATATATGAATCTCTTTTAGATACACATGTATATTATTAGTAATATTCAATAATGAGACTGTGGGACAAACAGAATCAGCGTTTATGAAAGTCGCTTTCTATTCAACAGGCTCGATCCTGGATATTGACCAATTTACTATCGAAGCCGATCACAGTCTTTCCGTGAACCAATCGTGGATTTACAAAATTCGTCCATTATATTACGGCGGGTACATGACGCTTAATTTGAATACAACTGCATCCACGCTCACTGGACCCATTTACGATTGCGACTCAAAATTTGTTTCAAATTGGCAAATTCCTGATGCTATGCCATTACAAGGGTTCGTTGGTCAAGGACTTCTGCCGAATGGTTGTCATAATTACAAAATTTTTTCTATTATTTCGTTTGTCTGCTGCTTTAGATAATATATAATTATTTGGTAAAAAGACCTCGGATTCAACAATCCAAATGTCATTAACGTATCACCTCACAACTAAAACGTATCTGTCGGCTGGTCAAATATCTCTTACATATCGATACCCAGTTGTAGTAACCTCCGCGAATATATCACTCTATCAGTATCGCGAAAACGCGAACGATTTGCTACGTCAAATCATCAATGCTCAAAACAAAGTCATCATTTTGTAAAGTGGGCTCAAATGATCCAAATAAAATCACGTGTATGATTCTACCAACTACGTATAGCCTCCCAAATGCTAAATATTATGTTGTGTTCGGTAATAACTTTGCTAAAACTGCTGGTGTAAATGAACCTCTATATGAAATCAAGACTTATTTATGGAACTTCACAACAGAATCAGGTAAATTAGATCGATCATTAATTATCTGTTATTCTTAAATTCATTTTGATATTATGGGTTATAGTTGAAGTTGATGTGGAATATGTTAGTAAGTGACACCGCTTATAATAAAATTTATCTTAATTCTTTGCATATATTGAAATTATATTTTTGGTATCATAGGCCCGCTCTATCGCTAATGAGACTATCGCACGAAGGGTCAACTTTGTTCAAAAATCTCACCTACTCTGAAAAGAAGAGATTTTTTGACGGAATACAAAACTCGCTAGCAGAAATTTTGCCAGTTGATCCTAGTCGGATAGTTCCAACGTACAAGTCACAAGCAGACCAGACTATAAGGACTTACAGCTTTTACAATTTAGGGTGTTGCCCGTCAAAGATTTACGACAACCTAAGGTTAAAAGTATTATTTCATCGGCTGACGTGTTGATACTTAACAAATCCATCAAATATTTTTGAGGCAGTAAAAAAATCCATGAAAGTAATTTGGATGAAATGGATGAAGTAATGGGTTTTAAAGTTATAGTTCGGGCTGGGATTATGTATAAGTTTGAAAGTAAAAAAGTTTTTGTATATGACAGGATTATCAAGTGATAATTATACGAAGTATTCAGATGAACTTATGGATTTCAAGAAACACGTAAGTTGATAATACAGTTAATTCTTGATATGACGAAATTTTTAGCAGGACCACCAGTTCATTATAGAAAGAGTTGACTGCATATTAAGTTGTCACGTTAATAATAATCAAATATGTTTTTAATTATCTTTTCAACATAGCAAATTTATGGGTGAAAATTATGTACAGATTAATTGGTACGCTTGCATTATTTGTGCTTTAACAGTGACTTATGTTATTTCACGCCTAAAAAACAAAGATGTGAGTATTATTTAAAGTTTATTTTATATTTATACGTGAATTTATTTTGCATAAAAAATGGAAACTTCGTTTTGATAAAGACAAATTATATTTAGCCTTATTATCCTGTTTGGTTACAATATTTCTTTTGGATAAAAGTGTTACGTTATGAAATCATTATTTATATCATGAGAATTGATTTAAAGTTCTGTTGCAATACAGTTCGACGTAGATATTCCATATTGTTATTTTTAGTTATCGTGAACCAATTGCATCTTTTCCAGTAAGCACATATGTCCCATATCGATATCCATATTCATACATGTAGCGATTAAACATACTGCGGTAATTTCATGTATCAATAAAAAGACGACGGATTCCGTCTTTCTGAGATTGTTCTCTTAACGTTTAAAAATGACTATATCTACACCCATTACAAAAAAGCTCGCGAATCTGAGTCAGATATACTGACAAGCGCAAAAAGAATAAAACATTCCACCCAATACAGTGAAAAAGCGAGTCTGCTTGCAACATCAGATCTTACTGAAAATTCTAAAATTTCATTGGATTTCACATCCCATTTAGCTGACAAAAAAAACCGGAGACCCCGATTTGGGCTCTAACGTCACAAAAATCACGAGCCAATTCGAATGACTCTTCATTACCTACGACTCTCAATGGATTTGTATGACCATTTTATCAAACTGCTCATTTCGAGCGAAGCATTTGTAAAAGTAAATCAAAGGTTAAAGATTCATATAGAGTTTCAAACCCGAAATATATCAGAAA
>CAJVPS010000845.1:0-19349 GCA_910591765.1 Ambispora leptoticha | reverse complement strand
TATTATATATAGAGAGTCAAAAAGTGATCAAGAAGAATAATTAAGTTTAATAAAAAGAATTAGCTACTGAATTAAAAATAATTAATTAGTATTTTTCTTTAATAAACATGTATATTTTATTATATATCTTATCTTATTTTCTTCTTGCTCTATTAAGAAAATATTTTATTAGAAGTAAAACTCATATATATTATTTTATTGAGAAGATAATTAATCATATAATTTTTTAAAGTTATAAAAGTAAATAATTATCATGAATATAATTATTCTTACTATTTTAAAATATTTATATATACATAAACTTAAAATAATAGTCTTTTTAGTGCTTTCTTTGTGAAAGATAAATTGAAAATTAAAGTAATATAAATAAATATAATTCAAACTAAATTTTACAAAATTAATTGATATTAAAATAGAAAGACAATTTCAGAAATTAACTAATCTCTTTAATCTATTTTAATTATCCAGATCACAAGAAAAAGAATTATATCAATTAGTTAATAATCTATTTATAGCAGATGCAAGAAAAAAAAATATTTCATCAGTAAAATATTAATTATAATTTTAGTTTTAAAAATATTTAGCTTATATCTTTATTAAAATAATTAGTATTATTCATAATCTATATGAGAAGATTATTATATTTAATCAATAAAAATTATATTATACTTAATAATTAAGAATTGATACTTCTATTAATACTTTGATTAGAATATCTATATTAGTTTTATCATCATCTATCTCTATCTTAACTCTTAATATATTTTTTACTAATTTCTTAAATAGAAAAAGAATTATTCTAATTTAATTTAGAAATATAAGAGAAAAAGAATTATTAGATAAAGAAATTCAAAACTCTATTATTTTAAATTCATTACTACTTTAATCTTAAAGAGATCAAGAAAATATAATAAATCAAGTTATACAAGTTCTAGTCCAAGTATTAGATCTATTAGTAAAAGTAATATAAGCTTAATAAAATAGACAGAATGAACTATCAATAGTATTACTTCTCTTTTTTAGTGGTAAAATATATGAAGATCTTATAAATTAAATTAAAGAATTTGAATAATTAGCAAATACTAATAATATTATAAATATAAGAAAAATAGAGATAATATTCACATACATAAGAAAAGTTATAATAATCTGATTCTAATAAAGTATACTCATAAATAATAATTGGTTTACTAGTTGAAAAGATAATAATAATAATATTTTATTCTATCAAATCTTTATTATTCAGTTTAGAATAAATATTCAAATTTTAACTTGATAATAATAGTTGAAATTAAGCATACAAGAAATAAATGAGAATGTAACTTTATATATAGAAAATATTTATATATTACTCTATAAAATTGATTCAATATGTGTATATTCAGATACTTATTATATTGAGCAATTTGTAAAAGACTTAAAGTTAAAAGTTATCTTTTATGTAAATAAATTTAGTTCAGATATCTTGAATATAGCAATTATAAAGATAATTAATACTAAATTCAGCTATAAATAGATCTATCAAAACTTTCTTAACTCTATATTTCTTATATCACAAAATCTTGATATTTTTTTTAGCATTTCAAATCTAGTATTTAATCTAAATAAAGTTATAATTAACTTAATAAAATAAATAAAGAAATTATCTACTTAAAATAATCAGAATTCCAATAGCTATTCTAATCAAAATAAAACTTATTATAATTATAGTAAAAATAGATATATAGCTTGTAATTATAGATTATCAAAAAAAAATATAAATAATAATAATAATAATATTCTAAATATCAAGTATTTCAAATATAATAAAATGAGATACTATGCTAATAGCTATATAAAAAGAAATTTAAATAATAGATAATTAGCTAATCTTGAAATTAATATCATTATTACAGCTCCAAATAATAATCTCTTGTTACAATAATTATAATAACTTCTAGGTAAACAAACTATTACATCTTTACCTACTATTACTATTACTAATAATAATATTACATATTTAAACTAGAGCTCATATTTGTAAAAGATCAGAGTATGAGTTAATCTCAAAAGTTTTCAACTATATTTTTACAATAATTATTAACTAAAATCATAAAAAAAATAAAAATCTAGAAAAAAAGAATGAAAAAGTAATAAATACAATCTATTATGAAAAAATAATAGAAGATCAACTTAAAAGAATAATAATTAATAGTAAATCAGTTAATAATATTATCTTAGTCAGATTTCTAAAGCAAATAAATAAAAAGATTGATAAGTCATCAAATATTAGTTTTATTAGAATAAATAAAAAGTCAAAATAATCATTAGAAAAAGTAAAAAAATTAAAAATAAAGATTGAAAACTTAAATTAATAAATAGATACATTAGTAATAAAGAAAGCAAAATATGATCTATTACTTGATAATTAATAAGCAAAATAATTATAAACTATTCTGAATTAAAATAATAAATTTCTTAGTTTTAAAATAAAAGAAAAGTCTATAATTATTTTAATCACTTATATATAATAGGAATCAATTATAAAATTAATTAATCTCAAAAAAAACTCAAAAATTCTGCTTCTGATAATAAAGATAATAAATTTAAGTATGAAGAAAAGAAATTAATTGATCAATTTCTATATATAATACATGAAAAGCAAAGTGGATAGCTTATAATAAAGATAAAAGTTCAAAAAAAATAAGAAAAAAAGAAAGAATTTAACAAGAAAGATTAGAAGATTATGATACTTGCATTTATAATGAAGAAGAACACAAATATTTTTAATGTAAGATAGAATAAAATATATATAATCAGTTAAAAATACTATTTCAATTATTATTAAATATCACTTTAATTATAATAGAGTCAAACTTAGATTTAGAATAATAATAATAGCTATATCAAGTTCTAGATTCTTTTAAAGTTCTCTTTGAATAAATATAATCAGACCAAACTAATATTTTTTAATATAAAATATATTTAGAAAAAGAAAAATCAATTACTCTTTGATCATATTATTATAAATCATTACTGAAAAATATCTTTCTAAAAGAAGAAAGTTAAATAAAGTAACTAAGAAAGATCAATATCTCTTATTATGAATAGATAAACTTCTAGACTTATTCAAAAATACAAAATATTTTATCACTATGAATCTCATCAGTAAATTTTGATAGGTAAAAATATATTCAAGAAATAGAGAGAAAATTATATTTATCATCAATAAAGAATTATTTTATTTTAATATAATACTATTTAAACTTATAAATACTCTAGTTATCTTTTAAAAATTAATAAATAAAATCTTTAAAGAATATATCAAAAAATTTATAATTATTTATCTTAATAATATTATCATACTCTGAAACTTGAAAAAAATATCTAGTTTATCTACAAAAGATCTTAAAAAAACTTTATCAAGCAAACTTGAAATTCTAGTTAGACAAATATATATTTGAAAAGAATCAGTTACCTTTCTTGAAGTATATTATAAGAAAAAATAATATTCATCCTAATCTAGCTAAGATAGAAAAAGTGCAAGAGTTTCTAGTTCTAATTAATATTACTTTTTTGAGAGAATTTATAGGACTTATCTCATATTATAGAAGATTTATTAAAGTCTTTACCAAAATAGTAGTTCTCTTACATAAGTTATTCAAAAAGAATAAAGAATTTAAATAAATAAAAAAGTAATAAAAAAGCTTTTAAATTACTTAAGAAGTATTTGATCTCACTACTAATTATCACTTATTCAGACTTTATAAAATTATTTATTCTTTTTACTGATATTTTTAACTAAAATTAAATATTATACTAATATAATATGATAGTAAAAAGAAGGAATATATTATTATATATACTAATGGAAGAGTAAGCAAGAAAGAAAGTAAATATAATATAATAGAGCTAGAATGTATTAGAATAATTTGGATAGTTAAATAGTTTAGATCTTACCTACTATCTAATATTCTATTTATCTTAATTACTGATTATTTAGTATTAAAGTAATTAATTAACAAGTCAAATTCTTCTGAAAGATTAGTATACTAGATAATAACTTTACAAGAATATAATTTTAAAATTAAATATAAATCTGATAGAATCTATTTGAATATTAATTCACTTTCTAAAATATTATTCATATTTAAAGAAGAAAATGATAAAATATGAATTTGAATAATTATATAAAATTATATAATTATCTTAACATATTAATAATATCTGATGAATTCTTAAAAAAATAGAAATAACTACTAATAAAATCAAAAAAATATTTTATACAAAATTATAAATTATATAAGAAAAATAAACTGAATATTGATTATCTACTTTTAGTTATTTAAATTAATAGAAATTGAATTAATCTTTTATAATAATCATTCAGATATTATATCTGGATACTTTGAAATTGAAATCACTTATAATTAAATAATAAAGAATTATTATTAGCTTTAGATATATAAAGATATAAATATATATATTAAAGCTTACAATATATATTAATAAAAAGAATAACTATGCAAGAATAATAAAATAATATTAATTTAAGTAAATATACTTTTTGAAAAAATTAAAATTAATTTAATAGGATCTCTTTTAATAATCAGTAATAAGAATTATTATATTATAATTGCTATAGACTATTTAATCAAATAGACTGAAACAAGATTTATTACAGATATTTTTGTAATTATAATCATTCTATTTTTTTATAAAAATATAGTAATAAGATATGAATTTTCAAAAGAAATATTAAGTGATAAAAAAACTATATTTATTAATAAAATAATTAAAGAATTATTAAAAAACTATATTTATTAATAAAATAATTAAAAAACTATTAAAAAAATATTAGATCAAGTATAAACTTTCTATCTTTTATTATTCTTAAACAAATAGATTAGTAAAAAGATTAAATCAAACTCTATATACTTCACTATTAAAATATATTTAACTCTATAAGAAAGACTAAGATCATTACTTACTTTTAGTTTTATTTACTTACAGAATAATAAAACAAAGTATAATCTTATTTGAACTCTTTTAATTAATATATAATTAATATATAATTAATAAGTAATTATATCATTAAATATTGAACTAAAAGATTTTGATAATCTTATTTTTGAAGAAGCTTTTATCAAAAGAATATATAAATTAATTAACAAACTTGAAACTATGCAAGAACTAGCTTTTAGTAATATTTAAGAAAAATAGTTAAAATAAGAATAATATAACAAGAAATAAAAGTTAATAGTTTTTCAAATAGGACAGAAAGTATTAATAAAATGAATAAAATTCAATACTAGTATTATGATAAATTTATTGAAAAATAGAAAGAATCATTTTATATTCATGAAGTTTATAATAAAAAAGCCTATAAACTTAGAAATTCAGATAAAAAAGTCTTAAAAAATTCATATAATGATAACTACTTGAAGTTATATATCAAGTTTAATAATTTGAAACTAATTATCATTATTAATAATAATTAAAAGATTTATAGAATAAATCTCTTAAAGTTAGAGATTCTATAATCAATTATTTATTTATATGAGACTATCAGAACAATTTCTAAAAGTTTGGATCATGTAATATTACTGATCAATACTATTACTTTCAATCTATCAATTCTGATCTATAGAATATTATTTAGCTTGATCTGATCATATTTAATAATATATTAAAAAATAAAGTTAATATAAATCATTTAAATTAATTTATTATTTTAATAAATATATCTTCAATATAATAATATTTAAATACTATTTCTCTTGTATATTATTAAGTAATTAAAATCTAAAAAATCTAGATAAATATATTATATTTAGATGATACTTAAATTTTAGAGTTTAAATTCCTAAATTTTATAATCACATAATTTTAAATACTTAAAGTATATTACTTTTTTATTATTTGATATTTAAATTCTAATACTAATTATAAAATAAATATATTAAATATATTATAGAAGATCTCTTATATGCTACTATTTAATATCTAAATTTTAATTATATATAAATAAATTCTTAAAAAATAATATTTTATATTAAATATAAATGTAATTATTCTAATAATCAATTTACTTAGAATAGTATATGTTATAAGATATGTAGAAAATATAAGAAAAATCAGGACTAAAGAAATAAAAAATATATATTATCAGCTAGAATCACAATAAATATATCAGAAAAATTACAAGAACATATTGATAATATCATATGAATTAAAATTAATTATCTTGATATGAGCAATTTCATTAAATATAAAATTCAAGATCTAATAGCTAGTACATATATTAATAAAATAGCTAACATAGCTTATAAAATTTACTTACTAATATAATTAGATATTGTTATGATTCAAAATAAAATAGCAAAGAAGATGGCTAATCTTGTAATTGCAGAAGTTGAAGATAATGATAATTATTCATGAAAATAAGTAATTTTATTTTGTGAAATAAATTTTTATTAGATTATTACTTATTAACTAAAATATATTATTAAAGTTTTTATAATTTGAAAATATTCAGAAAATTCAGAAATGCAATTAGTTATTTTTCTTATTTATTTTGCCAATCAAGAAATGCACAAAGCAAAATATATAAAGATTTTAATTGTAAATAATAAATATAATATAATTATAAAGAAAAAGTTATTATGTATATTAATATAATTCTTAGTATTATAATAGTAAATATATATCATAAATTTTTTTATTCATATTTAGATCTTTGTATTGAGATATTTAATAAACTATAGAAAGAGATCAATATATATTTATATCTTACTATAATAAACTTAAAAAATCATCTATAATATCAAGAATTTAATATTTCAAAATATTCTTCTAAGTATATTTACTTCTGGAAATTTATAACAGATCAGAAGTTATTCTAATATTATAATAATTATATTAAATCTGCTTATAAATTATTCAATAAATATAATAGTTATAATTTCTATTTGTGTCTTGATATAAAAGATTCAGAAATTATAGTTATTAGTTTTACTATTCTATTACTAAACAAAATCAAGAATTATGATATTAATATTATCAAGATATACTTAGATATTACTTGTAAAATTACACATAAATGCTATAAACTTTATAATATTATAGCAGAAATTAAAGATATTAACTTCTTAACTATCTATCTTATACTTAATATAACTAAGACAAATACAAGTACTAATATAGATAAATATTATAAAGTCTTGAAAAGCTTTCTAAAATCTTGAAGCTATATGATATTAATTCAAGATTTGTATTTATTGATAAAGATTTTATAGAGATTAATATGATGACTAAGATATAGAAATATTTAACAATCTAATTATACATTTAATATATGAATCAGATTCTAAAACTTAAGCTCAAAGAAAAAGTCAAGTTATTAAATAATACAGATTATAAAATATAATATAAAATATAACATGAAATATAATTATATATTATAACTTACAATATCAGTAAAGTAACTAATAAGTTTGACTTTATTAATTTTATCTTTTATCTAATATAAGAAGATCATGATTCAAGAATATATATTATCTATTTACTAATATATTAAAAATTAATTTTGAAATTAATGCAAAAATATTTTAATATATATCTATTAATATCTATTGATATTTAAGAAAACTCTATAATATTAACAGATATTAGATAAAGTACTGTAAGAGAAATATATTAATTTTGCATGAAAAATTTCTTGCAATTATTATAGATCTATCTCTAGATCAATTGGTATTTATTAGAGTAATGATATCTATAGATATAATCAGTTAGATTCATAATATCTTTTAGAAAAATAATAATAATGATTAAAATCTACTAGAATATTATTAAAAGATATTATCTATACTATTTCAATTATTCAAAACTTGATTTGCTATTTTGAATACTCAATTTTGAGATAATATTAGCATAAAAAGAATAATTATTTTAAATTCTAATTGATGTAATGATATTATAATGATAAAATTAAAGATAGCTCCTCAACTAATTATGATTTTTGATAGCTAATCAGAAAATTATGACAGAGTTATAGTAGCTAATCAGAGAATTATAACAGAGTTATAGCTAGTTATAGCTCTTATTACTAGATAAGATAATTTTAAGAAAGCATAAATTACTATATCTATAAGTAACAATTAACAAATTGATGAGTATATCAAGAGTAAAAGAAAGCAAAATACCAGTATAAAAGTAATAAATCTAGATAGTTCATATTTTACTGATATTATTTATTGAGTCTGCAGCTGTCTTATCTTTCTTAAAAGTTATTTTCTTTTATATAAGTATTTAGTCTAGCAGATTAATATTATGCTTAATAATAAATAATAAAGATTACTATACTATAATTTTAAATATCATATCACTTTATTATTTCTTGTTTTAAGAAATTCCAAAAGTAAAGAAACTATAACTAATATCTTACCTATTATATCTATCAAAATTGAAAAAGTCCAAGTTACTGATTCTAATAATATAAAAACTACTATTATAACTAATCATCTATTTGTATGATGCAGTAAACATGATGCAATATATAGCGTAGTCATAGCATATGGTACAGTAATCACTGATTACTACTAAATCAAATAAATAAGTAATTTTTATTAATTAATCTTATTTATAATTAATTCTATTTTTAATTTATATTATTACCTATATTTAACCTTATTCTTTTATTAATTTAACCATGTGTGTTATATTTAATTTATAGTTTTATTAAATTAATAATTTCCTAATTAATTATTATTAATTTTCTTTTATTTCTTGCTTTAGCTTTGAATAATTTAATGTTTTATTAATTTTAAATTCTTTATTATCATTTAATATTTTTTGTAATTATTCTTTTGAAATTCTACTTGTTCTTGATTAAATTAAGTAAAATATCATGTTAGAAATAATTTGTAATTAGTATAATAAGGAAAATATTATATATAGAGAGTCAAAAAGTGATCAAGAAGAATAATTAAGTTTGGTAGAAGTAATTATTACTGAGTTAAGAGTAGTTAATTAATATTTTTCTTTAATAAACATATATATTTTATCTTATATCTTATTTTATTTTCTTCTTGCTCTATTGAGAAAGCATTTTGTTACAAGTAAAATTCATGTATATTATCTTATTAAGAAGATAATTATATTTTGTTATAAGTAAAACATGTATAAATTATCTTATTGAGAAAATAATCATATTTTGTCAAAAGTAAATCTTGCATATATCATCTTATTGAAAAGATAATTAGTTATATAATCTTTTGAAGTAATAAAAAATAAATAACTACCATAAATATAGTCACTATTATCATTTTAAAATAATTACATATGCATAATCTTAAAATGATAATAATATCAATTAATATCTTGTTCTCTTAAAATAATATTGCAATCTCATAAGTTTTTATAAAATATTGAAATATTATGATAAAGACTGTTAAAGATTTGCTATTAAAAGTACAAGATAAATAAAGCAAATATATAAATTAGAATAGAAAATTTGAAGAATTTAATATTGAAAATAAAGTTCTTTTCTCTATTCATAATATAGAAGCTTTAGTAAATAAATAAAAAATAATCAAGAAACTTATATCAAAGTTCATAGATCCTTTTAAAGTTATTACAAAAATATTTTCTATTACTTACAAACTATAACTACTATATAATATGAAATTATATCTATTATTTTATATTTTATTATTAAAAAAGTATAATTCAGATAATAAATATAATAGATATTAATCATTACTTCTGATAATAAAGAAGAATATAAGATAAAAAATATTCTTGACAAAAGAATTTATTATTACAAACTTTAATATCTTATTAAATAGCTTAATTATTCTCTTTATAATGTAACTTAAAAATCTCTTAATAACTTAAAAAATATTATGAAGAAGATTAATGCCTTTGAAAAATTATATATTTAAATATAATGAGAATATTATACTTTAAGTAGAAAAATATATAATAAATTTAATTAGATTATTTTTCTTTAGCTTAGATCTTTATTTTGTACTATCTATATTATAAATTAGCTTTATATTATATTTTTAAGAAGATTAATTTCATACTGAATATACAAATAATTATTATGCATTTAATATATTAGATTTAATATATTATTATATAAATAATCACTATGTGTATCATAATTATTAATTTAGATAATTAATATTTTTAATTAGATATTCTTTTAAATTATTCTTTTATTTTCTTACTCATTCTTTATTTTATTATTATTTATATTTTATTTATCATATTTATAATTATTATTACTTATTGAATTATAATTAGTTACTCTCTGGAAATACAAATTAAGTTAATTAATTCTGTTTAACTCATATATATTTTAATTATAGATTATTATTAATTTATTTATATTTTGTATTTATTTTATTTTTTATAAATAAGATCTTTTTATTCTGTAAATTAATTTTAGATCTGAATACTTTTAAATAATAAAAATAATTATAAGTTATAAAATCAAAACTATTCATATCATATTTTATCTTGTTTATAATTATTAACAAAATAATTTTATAAATAATTAGTAAAATTTTGTTGAATAATAATTTTTAACTTAATATTTATAAGAATTTTACTACTAGTATAATTAAAAAAAGATATCAAAATAATTTTTAAAATATTAAGTCTTTGAATAAAAAATATAATTAGTAATAAAATAACTTTAATAAATTACATTCTAAAAGAGAAAATTAAAAAGTTTATTATTTTATTTGATAATAATAAATTTAATATAACTAATAAATAATTAAAAAATTTTAAAAAATAAAATAGTTTAAAGTTTTATAAAAAGTAAAAAAAAGTTAATAGTATTAATTTAACTAAATTATTTGAATAATATATATATTTGAAATTGATTTTAAATAATTATAATATTATAACTAATCACTTATTTATGTGATGTAGTAGATATAGTACAGTACATAGTAAAAGTCAATATAATGAACTGCTTGGTATCAGTACTTTTGTCTGTTATATTAATAATCTATTATATCAAACAGTGAGTTTTATACCAGACTCTTAACTAAACTTACAAAAAATCCATTATAAATGATGATCTTTAATATTAATATCTTTTATTATATATGGTTATAACATGTATGACATAAAATCTAATGATAAATTTAATTTAAGACTCAAATATAAAAAACTCATCAATATTTATCTGTCTCTTTTGTTCAATGTATTGTATAATAATTTTCTTTCTTAATCTTCCTAAATTTAATATAAAACTTGTATTAATATTTAAGTTATTCTGACTTATAAAATTCTAAAGTAACATTATATATTCAAGTACTTTATGAATAGACATCTTTTTAATATTAAGCTCTTTATCTTTCTTCTCCATACTAATATCTCTTACTATATCAACTATATTCTTAATATTTGTTTCTTTTTCATGTATCAGATTCTCATCAATGTTAATAAATTCTATTATTAATAGTGAGTTAGTTATTGGAAATTGATTAATAAGGCTTTCTAATTCATGTTCTAAAGTTTCAATTTCTAAACTTTCTGTCATATCTATTTACAAGAGTAAGAAAATCATTGCAGATTGAGTTATAAGAAGAATTTTCATTTGATTCTAACTATGCTAGATTGTTATTTGGATAATATTATACCAAGCATTATTAATATAATTAATTATATCAAATATAGTAGTTTTAGAAAGTCTACCATTCTCTTCTGGAAGTCTTTTATATGCATAAAGTTTTTCACAGCATAAAATTTTTTGATAATAAATCTAATATTTGAATAATTATTAAGTTAGTTAAGTATAAAACTGAATCTTATAGAACAAACTTCTTTACATAAAATATAGTATCTATATCTTTAAACTATAAATTATATCTTGATCTAAAGACTGAAGAACAACAGTAATATTAGATAGGAAAAAATAGAGTTAAATATTAGATAGATTATCTATATCTTACATCTTATAACAACTAGTATTATCTAAAAGCAAGAAAATTTTTCTATTTGTAAATTTTATTTGAGAGTTTAGCTATACTAAATAAGAATAAAAAATACTTCTTTACATCTATACTTTAATATTTCAGTAATACCAAACTGGTAATATATCTTTGCTTATACTCTTCAATGCACGTGATATCTCATACTTGTGTATAAGAAGTATTGATAATTTTTCATTATTAGAGATATTACAAGTTAATAACAATATAATTCATTCTTTTGATTTCTTTTTGTCTGGTAAAGATGTATGTGCAATTGACCTATCTGATTCTAGTTATCAATATAAAGCAATTTCATCATAATTAAATATGTCTTGATGATCATATTTTTTGAGAATATTCTGCAAGTCAGCTTAGAATTGTGGAATATTTTCCATATTAATGCTTTCAATTTTATCATGCTTTTTATATGATCATAAGTCATTTCTCTTTTTGAAATTCTTTAACCATTCAGATGAAGCAAGAAATTTACTTTCAAATCCAAATTCTTTTGTAAATATCAAAGTATATTTCATTATAATACTATCATTCAGGTCAATATTATCTTAAATTAATATAATATCTACTCAGAGTTTCATAGTATTATTGATTTCAATAAATATAGATTTTCTATTATGCATTTACTTAGCACTTGAAGTTTCTGTTTCTATTATTAATTATATTTTTTCTTGTTTCAAAATATTTAAGACTATCTATTTTGATATTTTATACTTCTCTATCATATTTTTTTACTTGAATGTAGGATTAGCTCTTATATATTCACATAGTTCCTTTTTCTGTAATACTATTAAAATAATGTGAGTTTATTTATTTATATCATTTTGCTAAGAAGTATTTTTTTATTTATTATTTAAATTGATAGGGCTATAAGTTAATATTATATTGGTATAGCAGAAAATGGTAAATGAATCTTATTATTATTATATATAATTATATATAATAGACTTTATTATAATATAGCAGATTTCAGTATGGATATAACAAACTTAGTTATATAAAATCTATTATATTGAGCTAAGTTAAATTAAATGTGTTTAAGCAAATTAGTCCAGATCCATTATATCATTATTTAATATAAAAGTCCACTATAATACTTAGTAAAAATTCTGTTCTAGCAAAAAAGTCTGTATAAGACAAAATCTATTATATTGATAGTCTGTTATATTAACTTTCACTATATATATAGTGCAATTACAGTATGTGATGTAGTAATCACTGATCACTAAATCAGATGAATAAGTAATTTTTATTAATTAATCTTATTTATAATTAATTCTATTTTTAATTTATATTATTACCTATATTTAGTCTTATTCAAATATTAATTTAGCTATGTATATTACATCTAATTTATAGTTTTATTAAATTAATAATTTTCTAATTAATTATTATTAATTTTCTTTTATTTTTTGCTTTAGCTTTGAATAACTTAATATTCCACTAATTTTAAATTCTTTATTATTATGTATTTAATATTTTTTATAATTATTCTTTTAAAATTTTACTTATTCTTGATTAAACTAAGTAAAATATCATGTTAAAAATAATTTATAATTAGTGTAATAAGAAAAATATTATATATAAAGAATCAAGAAGTGACCAAGAAGAATAATTAAGTTTGATAGAAGTAATTATTACTAAGTTAAGAGTAGTTAATTAATATTTTTCTTTAATAAATACACATATTTTATCTTATATCTTATCTTATTTTTTTCTTGCTCTATTGAGAGAGCATTTTGGTTAAAAATAAATTCATATATATTATCTTATTGAGAAAATAATCATATTTTGTTACAAATAAATCTTGTATATATCATCTTATTGAAAAGATAATTAGTTATATAATCTCTTAAAGCTATAAAAGTAAATAACTACTGTGAATATAGTCACTATTACCATTTTAAAATAATTATATACATATAATCTTAAAATGGTAATAGTCTTTTTGGTACCCTCTTTATAGAAGTAAAACTGGAAATAAATTTGTTAACCACAATAATAATTCAAACTGACCCAACAAAATCAACTAATTACAAAGTAGAAAGATAATTTCAAAGATTAATCAACCTTTTTGATTTATCTCAATTATCTAGATAGCAAGAAAAGAACTTATATCAGTTAATCTATAATTTATTTATTACTAATATATCAAGAACAAAAGTTTTAACTAGTAAATATCAATTACAACTTTGATTTCAGAAATATTTAACTCATCCTGCAACTAAAATAGCCAGTATTATTTATAATTTACACAAGAAAGTTATTATATTTAATTAACAGAGAACATATTATACTTAGAGATCAAGATCTAGTACTTCAATTAATACTCCTATCAGAACTTCTACACCAGTTCTCTCATCATCTACTTCAGCTTCAATCCTCAACATATTTTTTACCAATCTTCTATATAGAAGAAGAACTTTAATTAGATCCAGAAATACAAAAGTAGAATTCTCAGAAGAAGAAGTTCAAAATTCTATCTTTCTAGATTTATCTCCTTTACAATCCTAAAGAAATCAGAAAAAAAAAATAACAGAATAAGCTATACAAATTTTAACCCAAGTACTTATATCACTTGTTCAAGTAATGCAAAATCAACAGAATAGACAGATTGAACTGATCACAGTATCATTTTCTTTTTATAGTGGTGGAATATATAAGGATTTTATAAATTAAATTGAGAAATTTACTTATACGGCTAATGTAAATAACATAACAAATTCAAGAAAAATGAAGATAGTACCTGCCTATTTGAGAGGAATTGCCTTAATCTGGTATTAGCAAAATAAGCTCACAAATAATGATGATAATAATTCATTTTATCAAATCTTTATTACATAGTTTAGAACAAATACTCAAATCTTAATATGATAACAATAGTTAAGATTAAGAATGCAAGGAACAAATGAAGATGTAACTTTATATACTAAAAATATTTGTATATTACTCTGAAAGATTGATCTAATAAATACATATCTTGTCATTTACTATATTGAGCAATTTGTAAAAGACTTAAAACCAGAAATTGCCTTTCATGTAAATAAATCTAATCCAAATACTCTGGATATAGCAATCACAGAAGCAATCAGTACTGAATCTAGCTATAGGCAGACTTATCAAAACTTTCTTAACTCTATCTTACTTATGTCACAAAATCTTGGTATCTCTTTTTCTATTCCAAGTTCAACAAATGATATGAGTAGAGCCATAGCTGATCTTACAGAACAAGTAAAGAAGTTGTCAACTCAGAATAATTAAAATTCTAATAATCATTCCAATCAAGGTAAAACTTGTTATAATTATGACAAAAATAGTTACATAGCCCATAATTGTAGACTGCCAAAAAAAAATGCAAATAGTAATAATAATAATAACAATATCTTAAATATTAAGTATTTTAAGTGTAATAAAATAAGATACTATACTAATAATTGTACAAAAAGAAATATGAATACTAGATAATTAGCTAATCTTAGAGCTAACTGTATCATTATAATATTAGATAATCATCTGTTATTACAATAATTACAGCAACTCTTAGGAGAACAATCCATAATATCCTCATCTTCTAATACTATTATCACTAATAATAGTAATACTTTATATTTAAACTAGAATCTGTACCTGAAGAAGATCAGAGTATGAGCTAATCTCAAAAATCTTCAATAATATTTTTACAATAATTATTGATTGAAATTATAGAAAAAAATAAAAGTCTAGAAAAAAAGAATAGAAAAGTAGTAGATGTAGTTTACTGTGAAGAAAAAGTAGAAGACCAGCTTATCAGAATAATAGTTAATAGTAGATTAGTCAGTAATATCATATTAGTCAGATTTTTGAAACAAATAGGAAGAAAGATTGATAAGTCATCTAATATCAATCTTATAGGTATAAATAGAAAACCTGAATGATTACTAGGAGAAATAGAAGGATTAAAAATAAAAATTGGAGATCTGAGTCAATAAATTGATGCTCTAGTTATGAAAAAGACAGAGTATGATCTATTGCTTGATAATCAATAGGCAAAATAATCTAAAGCTATTTTAAATTGGAATAAAGAACTTTTAAGCTTTAAAGTTGAAGAAGAGTTTACAATCATCCCAGTCACCTGTACTTAACAAAGATCAACTATGAAATTAATCAGTCTTGAGAGAGAACTTGAGAGCCCTGTTCTTGAAGATAATAATAATGAATATGAATTTGAAGAAGAGAAGTTAGTTGACCAGTCCTTATATATAGTATATAAAGAACAAAGTGAGTAGCTTGTACTAAAAATAGAAGTTCAAGAAAATCTTATAAGAATCAATGATAAAGTTATTGAATTGGAAGAAAAAGAAAGGATTTATTAAGAGAGATTAGAAGACTATAATACTTGCATTCATAGCAGAAAGGAAAATAATTGTGTTCAATATAAGAAAGAATAAGACATATATAGATAGTTAGAGATACTATCTCAATCATCATTAAATATCACTCCAACTATGATCAAGTTAGACTTGAATTTAGAATAATAACAATATCTTCACTAAGTTCTAAATTTATATAAAGATCTCTTCAATATGATCCAGCCTGGTAGAACAAATATATTTCAACATAAAATATATTTAGAAAAAGAAAGATCTATTATTCTCTGGCTATATCATTAAAAATTACCTATGGAAAACATTTTTCTAAAAGAAGAGATCCAAAAGATGTTGAATAATGGAATAATATCTTCTTTTGACAGTTCTTGATCAGTACTAATAGTAATAGTAAGGAAAAAGAATGAGAAATTCTGATTATGTGTGAATTACAGAAAATTGAATGAAATTATCAAGAAAGACTAATATCCCCTTTCATAAATAGATAAACTTCTAGACTCTTTTAAGAATGCTAAATACTTTATCACTATGAATCTTGCTAGTGAATTCTGACAAGTAGAAATGCATTCAAGAGATAGGGAAAAAATAGTATTTATTATTAATGAAGAATTATATCATTTTAATATAATGTCATTTGAACTTATAAACACTCCAGCTATTTTTTAAAGGCTTATGAATAAAATATTTAAAGAATATATTAGAAAATTCATAGTCATATATTTGAATGATATGACCATCTACTCAAAAATCTGAGAAGAATATGTATAACATATACAAAAAGCTTTAGAAAAACTCTAATAGGCAAATCTCAAACTCCAATCAGATAAATATATCTTTAGAAAGAATTAGTTATTCTTTCTAGGTTATATTATAGAAAAAGATAGAATTTGTTCTGATCCAGCCAAAATAAAAAAGATATAAGAATTTCCAGTACCTACCAATATTATATTATTAAGAGAATTTGTAGGACTTACCTCTTATTACAGAAGATTTATCAAAGATTTCATCAAGATAACAGTCCTCTTATATAAACTATTTAAAAAGAATGAAGAATTCAGATGAACAGAAAAATAGCAAATAGTTTTTGATCACTCAAGAAATATTTAATCTCATCACTAATCATCACGTATCCAGATTTTACAAAACTATTTACTCTCTTTACTGATATTTCTGGACTAGAATTAGGTATAGTACTAGCATAATATGATAGTGAAAAGAAGAAATATATGATTACCTATGCCAGTAGAAGAGTAAATAAGAAAGAAAGCAAGTATATCATAATAAAACTAGAATATCTTGAAGTCATTTGGATAGTCAAATTATTTAGATCTTACCTGCTATCTGATATTCTATTCATACTTATCACTGATCACTTAGCACTCAAGTGATTAATCAATAAATCAAATTCTCTTGAAAAACTTGTATGTTAGATAATGACTTTATAAAAATATAATTTTAAGATTGAATATAAATCTGAAAGAATCCATTCAAATATTAACCCACTCTTCAGAATACTACACATACCTACAAAAGAAAAAGATAAAACATGAATTTGAATAACTATACAAAACTATATAACTATCTTAACATACTAATAATATCTGATGAATTCTCAAAAGAAAAATGGAAATGACTACTGACAGAATCAAAAAAATACTTTATATAAAATCACAAACTATATAAAAGAAATAGACAGGAAGTTGATCATCCATTATTAGTCATGAAATCAACAGAAATAAAGTCAGTTCTTTATAATAATCATTCAGATATTACCTCTAGACACTTTGGAATTGAAACTGCTTATAATTGAATAATAAGAAATTATTATTAACCTCAGATATATAGAGATATCAATATATATATTAAAATCTGTGATGTATATCAACAAAAAGAATAACTATGCAAGAATAATAAAATAATATCTATTCAAGTTAATGTACCTTTTGAAAAGATTAGAATTGATTTGGTAGGATCTCTTCTAGTAATCAGTAATAAAAATCACTATATTATAGTTATCATTAATTATTTAACCAAATAGGCTAAAGCAAGACCAATTACTAATGCTTTTACAAGTATAATCATCCTTTTTCTCTATGAAAATATAGTGATGAGACATGAATTTTCAAAAGAAATACTTAGTGATAGAAGAATTATATTTGTCAATAAAATAATTAAAGAACTATTAGATAAATATCAAATTAAATACAGACTTTTTATTTCTTATCATCCTCAAACTAATAGATTAGTTGAGAGATTAAACTGAACTTTATATACTTTATTGTCAAAGTATATTCAACTTTACAAGAAAGATTAGAACCATTATCTATTTTTAGTGCTATTCATCTACAAAATAATAAAGCAAAATACAACTTCATTTGAATTTTTTCAATTAGTATATGATCAATAAGCAATCACACTATTAGATATTACATTAAAAGACTTTAATAATCTTACTTTTGAAGAAGCTCTCATCAAAAGAACATGTGAACTAATTAATAAACTAGAAACTACATGAAAACTAGCTCTTAGTAATATTCAAGAGGAATAATCAAAACAAAAAAAATAATATGACAAGAAATAAAAGTCAATAGTTTTTCAAATAGGACAGAAAGTGTTAATAAGTCAAATAGAAACTCAACATTAGTATCATGATAAGTTTAGTGAAAAATGGAAAGGATTATTTCATATACATGAAGTATAAAGAAGTATATAAGCTCAGAAATGAAGATAAAAAAGTCTTAAAGAATTCATATAATGGTGACTATTTGAAATTATATATTGAATTCAACAATCTAGAATCAATAATTATCATCAATAATAACTAAAAAGATTTATGAAGTAAATCTCTTAAAGCCAGAGATCCTATAATTAATCACTTATTCATATGGTACAATATATAATACAGCTATAGTACATAATATAGTAATCACTAATTACTACTAAATCAGATGAATAAGTAATTTTTATTAATTAATCTTATTTATAATTAATT
>CAJVPS010000844.1:0-19358 GCA_910591765.1 Ambispora leptoticha | reverse complement strand
AATAAACTTTATTTTAATATAAAAATAAAAATTATTTCTTATTAAAATTATAAATTTTAATATAGAAAGAAAATTTTGATTTTCACTATGTTTTATTAATAAATTTAGCTCCTGAGTCATTACTTTTGGTCACTATTGTAATTAAAAACTTTTATATATAATTAAAAAAAATATTTTATTAATTATAATTAATAAAAAATTTAAGTATTATATTAATTTTAATTAGCATTATATAAAAAGTAAAAAGAATTTTTTTATTTTATATTTTATATTAATATAATTAATAAATAATATATATAATTAATATTTTCATCTATATTTTAATAATAAAATATTTAAAAATATGAAAGTTTATAAATAAATTCTTTAGAATATCCTAAATAAGATTTATTAATAATATAAGATATATTAGCTTAATAAAATTTTGTGAAATTTTATATTAAATATAATAAATTAAATATTTGCATAAAAAAAAATTATTTAAAAATATTTTCAATAAGTAATTTTAAAATAATTTTTTTTAAAGTTATTTCATACAGATATTTAATTTATTATATTAATATAAAATTTTATTAAGCTAATATATTTTATATTATTAATAAATCTTATTTTAAAATATTTTAAAGAATTTATTTGTAAATTTTATATTTTTTAAATATTTTATTATTAAATATAAATAAAAGTATTCATTATTATTATTTTTATTCTTAACTATTTATTTATTAATAAAGAAACTTAAATTAAATAAAATATTTTATTATTTTTAATAAATATTTTATATATTTTTAATAAAAAATCTTAATTATATAATTAAATCTTTATAGTTATAATTATTCTTTTTGAATTTTTCTATTATTAATTAACTATAATTAAAAAAATCTTTTTATAATTATATCTCTTTATAATTATATAATTTTACTTTTTTAAGTATAATAATTACAAAAAAAATCTAATTTTATTTTTTACAAATTTGAATTAAGTTTAAAAAAGATATATATTAAATTATAATTTATAATTTTATTATAAAAATTATTTCTTAATAAATCATAACTTTTAATATAGAAAAAAATTTCAATTTTTATTATATTTTATTATAATCTTTTGATTTCATAAAATTTTTTAAAATTAATTTTTTTAATATAAAGATTAATTATCAATTTGAAAATTATAAAGTTTTCTTTGTTTTTTAATATTTAATTTGTTATACCATTGAAAATCTCATTGAACAGCATTTTATAATTAGATATTTATTTTTGAAAGTTTTGAACCGTAAAAAAAATAAATTCATTATTTTTATTTCTTTATATCAGAAGTTGTATCTTATATTCTGACACTATTACTATTAATACTATTATGATTATTCCTGAACTGAGCAACACGAAAATCTACATTCAAAGGATTGTTGATTGATCAGTCAACACAAAAAAGAATTCTATTCGAAAATTGTTATTATCGAATAATCTGCAAAATAATTAAAGACTCTGATTAGTAGTAACCTAATCATCCATTATCCTCATTATTGCAAGAATTGTTGCTGGTTGTTTGCGATTGTTGTAAGATCCAAAAACATAATGAATGGCAAAGAGGAGAGTGATGACTATTATTTATCTCTGTTGCTCGGTTTAACTTGATCTTCGCCTTTCACCATCGACTGCTACTTCCCCTCATAGTATTAGTGCTACCGAATCCACGGCCACTGCCGTATCTCTGACGTCCTGTATACGAAAGAAAATTAGATAAAACTATTTTTCATTTCTAACAATAGATATAGAATAAGAATCAACATACTTTCTATACTTGAAGGGGTGACGATTTTGGATAATTCTATTAATTTAGGGTCAATTTCTTGATTTGCTTCTCGCAAAATATTGACCAAATCTTTAGCTTGTTTAGAGTTCTCCATTGTGAAAAAAGTTATAGCAGCGCCCTTAGCACCACCACGTCCTGTTCGACCAATGCGATGTACATAATCCTAAATGATTTCAAAAATTGTAAGTAAATCTCGTAACGCATAGATAATAGCAAGAAAACTTGATAATAATGGTAATTACCTCAACATTGGTCGGAAAATCGTAATTGATAACTAGCTTTACATCTTTCACATCTGAAGGAAAAAAGAGCGTAAGAAATAAAGATCAAAGATACTAAATGTCAAAAGATGTGCTGCTTCCTATTATTATCACTTGGCGCCCAGAAAGTGCACTCATGAACTGGATGAGATAATGTCAGAGCATCTTCATCTCAACAATATGGCAAACAAATAGAATCTCAACGACAAAAACAAAAACTTATCATCTGTCAGCAGTATCTGGGCAATCTTATTATTATGCGAAACAGAAAACAAACAGACACAGCACATGACATAGAATTATCAGACCAAGAAGGATATGTAAGCCCCATGCCAAGTATATAAGCAGCGGCAAGCAACATTTCAATAAAAGACCGTCGCTGAACTGGATTGTCATGGAAAGAGAGGAGAGGTGGCAATTGTCATTTCCATCCGTTGGATATTTCTCGTTGATGGCCAGGTCACGTAGACACATAAAGGCCACACAGTGGAGAATTTGATGCGGGATGAAAGTCAAATAAAACTTTTGAATCAGCCAAGGCCAAGACAAAAACTTTTTTTTTATGCTTGTGAGTGTTATTATTTTGATCATTGGCCTCTTGGATAAAAGAGACCAGAGAGAGAACCCAGGATGACAACCAGCCATTGGACGGAATTTTGATCTGTAGCAGTTGTTGCCCACAGCTACTACTGCTGGCATTTTAGGGACCTACATACGCTCAAAAAAAAAAAGAGGAAAGATAATTCGTTATAGAGTAGAACATTACATAGTATAATTGAAAGCATATCATACCAATCCCGCGGGATGCTACATCCGTTGCTACCATAATCGGTGATTTTCCAGTTCGGAATTCCGATAATACCCAATCACGCTCTGTTTGAGCTTTATCACCGTGAATTGCCAAAGCTGGCCATCCATCCTGTCGTAAGTATTTTGTGATTTCATCAGCTGTTCGTTTGGTTCCAGTGAAGATCAGTGTTTTGTTATCTCGCGCGTCCATTATGCGTTCAAGATGTTTCACCAATCTAGTGTTATTTGTTGATTTGGTTAGATTTGAAGTTAAAACAAAAAATTGAAACGGAAAGCAAAGAAAAATTATATAATTTGTACTTTGAGCGTTTTTCATATTCAGAACAGACTTCGACAGTTTGTGTAATATTATGACTTGCTGATAAATCCATCGAGCCTATGTTGACTTGAATGAAATCATGCAAGTAGTCTTCTGCGAGACGTTTCACCTCTTTAGGCCATGTAGCACTCCACATAAGTGTTTGTCGATCAGGTCGAATTTGATCAACAATTTTTCGTATTTGTGGCTCGAAGCCCATATCTAACATACGATCTGCTTCGTCTAGGACAAGATAAGTAACGCGACGAAGATTTGTGCGCCTCGATTCTAACATGTCGATAAGTCGCCCAGGAGTTGCAATGCAAATCTCTGCACCTGAGAATTAAAGGAAAAAATTTCGAAAATTGAAATTAATTAAATACTTATTATTCTATGTTGTATATGTCCTCCTCACCTTGCTGTAGTTCGCGAGCTTGAGGTCCTTTTGGAACACCGCCATAAACACACGTGTTCTTAATTTTTGATGATTTGCCAAATTTGGTACATTCATTCTGAATTTGAACTGCAAGTTCACGAGTAGGTGCCAAGATCAAAACAATTGGTCCATCGCCAGGTTCAAGGAATGGCTGAGCATTTATGTGTACTATAGCTGGCAAACAATATGCTAATGTTTTACCAGAACCGGTTTCAGCAATACCCACCACGTCTCTACCAGAAAGAGCCATGGGCCAACCTTGTGACTGAATAGGGGTTGGTGCTGTGAATCCGAGTTCTAATACCTCCTTTAATACATAAGCTATGAAAAACAAATTAATGAATAAAATTTCTTATTATCGCTTGGTAGATCATTGAATAAACAAAATGATCTTAATTGAAGTACCAGGAAAATTTGCTTCATCAAAGGTTTGCACCGGTTTGGGTATATCACGACCGAAAACTTTCATTTCATGTTTTCGACGATATTCTTCAACTTCAGTTAGAGAGCGTGCTGCGACATTCGGATGTTCCCGATAAAAGTTCTTTTCGAATTTAGTGAGTTTCGAAAGATCCCAATCTTGACGAGTTAATGAAGAGCCCAGTGATGACATTCGATCAGCGGCACTTGTACTCGCCCCGCCAGAAGCATATGAACGATAGTTGCCCGAAGTAGAGGAATATCGATCAGCATTTGCTCCTCCTCCCCCACCGCCACCGCTACTTCCATATCGATCATAGCTTGTTGGACTACGATCTCGATAATTTGAACTATTGCGAGATTCATACCTAGAAGAATTATTGTACCCAGAATAATAATCATATTCGCTAGAAAAATCAGTAAAAAACCAGGTGTGTAGTTGTTTCTCTTTTTTGACTGTGTGTCTTATTAAAGAGATTCGAACAAACCGACACAGGGATGGACTTACTCTTTACGCTCTCGTCGGCTGCGATCATCATAAGACCGATCGTTTCCACGATCACCATTGCTACTGCTACCGTACCTTGATGAGTATGAACTTGACCCGTAATTTCCAGTTTTGTTGTATGAAGAGTTAGGGTATGATGAGGCATTATTGTTGGTGCTACTGTTATATGAGGATGAAGGCGGAGGTGCTGCCGAATACGAGGAGGTTGTAGGTTGTGGGTACATTCCTGGTGGTAGTGGCGGTGGTACACCCGGTGCTCCGTAACTTGAAGGGTAAGACATTTCTTTCTCGAAAAAATTGTAAGTTATCTTTTTTGCTTATATGGTTATTGAGAGATATAATGATATATTAGTCAGCTCTACTCTTTCTTGTGAACCAGCAACAATCTGAAATATTGAGGAGGAAGAATTTTTCAGGAGACGTAAAAACTTTTATAATTGTTATTTTTTATATTGATGGGAAAATAATAACACGCATCATATTTAGTATCACTTACGTATACACCCTCAATTGATTCGAAAAGCGCAGCAGCTAATCATGTTACATGTATTAATCAGGGAGTCTTGAAAATTAACGTTAAAAGAAATTCTAATACCGATACACAATAACCAACAGCCAATCAAATCAAGCTACCCTCGGAAATGTTTATTTTGTCTGGATAAGATTTAATCCGGGTCTTAACGTCAATCCGACTTACTGAGACTCTGCACTTCTCGCTTTAAAATTGCTCTAAACTATATAGGTTGAAAAAATACAAGAGTTGATTCCATTTATAAAAGAATAGAAATAAACGAATATGTATGAACCATTTAACATGAAAAAGAATTACACAATCCAGACTCCGGCGTTCATGCAAGGGTATCTATCATGAAGACTTAGTCTCTCTTCTCCTTCGAAAAACTATATATTACAAGGCTTTTTGTAGTAGAAATGATTTTATTTAATATATAACATGTAAACACGTAAACATACACAATAGAAGGCCTTCAACCACCTCAATTACTGAGGATGCAAAAGGAGTTGATTATACGCAATTAACCGATGCAATGGCTTTTACGGGGGTAGATTTGCAGGTATGCGCGTGTGTTTAAAACAAAAATTTGTGGGTTAATTAATATTCAATAATTCTCGCACGAAAAACTTTTTATTATAATTGATTAATTGTGAAACTAGGAGGAAAGCGAGTACCTACAGAAAGAAGCTTTACAATCTCCTGGAGGTGGTGCTTTTGGGATGGACACTGATCGCTCTAAATTTCAGAAATTTATGAACCCGAGGATCTTACAGGCTCGCGTTAATTCAATAGGTGAGAGGGCGTGTCTTGATTCTGTAAAATGTCAAAAATACTTAATCGGACATTTATCTATTCACCAGTCCAGAAGCATAATTTAAATGTTCACCCTGATGTATATCAATGTCTGGCTCTTGCGGCCGAAGAACGAACAAGAGTCTTACTAGAACAAATGTGGAAAGTCAAAAATCACCGGACGCGCTCAGATCACTTGCATGAACCGCCGCTTTCTGCAAATGATAAACCTTTATATAAGGAGATCATCACTCAGGATGTGAAAGCACAACTGCTTACGATTGAAAATGCTGAACGGGAGGAAGAACGAAAGAGGAAAGAGATTCTAACAAAAAAGAATAAACCAGAGAAATCTGAAGTAGCTGGTGAGCAAGAAAAACAGAAACAAAGATTAAAAGAGGCTCCAAGATCCACACAAGCACTCAAGAAACAAAAGAAAAGGGCCACTGCAAAAGAAACCATAAAAAAAGTCACCTCAGAAGCGCAAAAGTCGAAAATAAGTACTAATGAAACAGCGCTGAAAGCTGCTGGTGGATTAACAAAAAGCTGGATGATAACGACACCCGTTGAACCAACACCACCATTACCACCACCTTCTGCATCAACAACAACAACAACAACAACGGCGTCATTTAATGGAGTTGATAGCCGAGGTTTAGGACGTGGTCGAGGTCGTATTGCTTCTATAAGTCAGTCAGCTAAAACTGTCTCATCTGCAATATCAACATCTTCACCATTTGAAATTTCAACAACATTAGAAAGTAATATATCATCATC
The DNA here is from genome assembly GCA_910591765.1 of Ambispora leptoticha. Lineage (NCBI taxonomy): Eukaryota > Fungi > Glomeromycota > Glomeromycetes > Archaeosporales > Ambisporaceae > Ambispora > Ambispora leptoticha. Next base: position 12,734 of record CAJVPS010000844.1, on the reverse strand, counting down.
GCCACCTCCCTTACACGCTGTTAATCAAAATACAATGATCACAGTGATGGATGCGCTACAAGTATTAGAAAATGATCGTAGCGTGGGATCCGGAGGAATTAATCAAAAGATCATAATGAGAGGATATGCGAAATATTTACGTTAAATTGAGTTAATAATATAATATGGGATATATCAATCATTGATTATTGATCATTGATCATTTATAATCAATCATCTTTTGAAACTCATTTATTATATAATCCAATCATCATGATATCTCACATTGTCGTTATGATTGGGTTTGTCATTCATGTACAGTCGCACTCCTCTAAGTGCGTAGCCATCGGACCATAGTACAAATATTTTTGAGGATTTATGCATGTGAATAAAAATTCAAAACGCGTCTGTATGCAAAGATGCTTTTGTGACACATGAGATGATCTTTTATGCGCAATCGAAAAATTACCATACACGGAAATGATTTTGTAATTTTCAGACTGTCATTTCGATAACGATAAATATATCTTTATACCCCCAAATTATTTTTTTCACACTTGTATAAAACACACAATGATAGATCACCTTTTAGGGAGACCTTCTCCATCTTGGAAGCGAGCTCAAGTTATTATAGTTTCTCTATTTTGGTATCTCATTCATTTACATAGAATTTGTTCAATCATTACGGTATAAATTTATTTAATTTTTGCAAAAAATAGTAAAGTTTTATTGTTTGTAATTCGCAATCAAAAGGTTTTTTTACTTGCATAAAGCTGATAGACGAGGTCCAAATTTTTTTCATAGATGGAACGAGAGACTCTGTAGGTCCTTTCTTCTTGATCCCACGTGTTTAATAGATACCTGTATTAATTATCATACCTTAATTGAAATTTAGCTCGATTTTCTCCTTTTCAATTGGTTGCGGGCACATTAGCCTGTCTGTACATACTGAAGAATGCTGATCGATTAGTTGGACTTGGATGTAATTATATTGCTTATTTGGTTAAGATTCCTCTCAATCATCAATCTATATTAACATGCTTTCTTATCTTTCCGTTAGCACCTGAACCACTAGCACGTCTTGTATGTATGCAGCTAGTCACAATAAATAATAATAATAATAATAATATGAAAGTCGCAATTCTAGCAATTAATATTTGCAATCGTTATATTTAACAGTACAGCCGTAATTTTTATCGCGCTACTTGGATTTTGACAGCTTTAGAAGCTGGATTTTGGACTGCGATGCCAATTCGACCAAAATTTTTGAAGGATATTATGTCATTAGTTTTTTCAGGGTATTACTTAATATTTGCGGACCAAGCCGAAGAAAAGGTTCGATGATTATCACAATTGCAACTAATTCCTCGATTTATTGATCTGAATATAAAATGTCTATTAGACGCGTCGAATACGTGCAACAGTTACTGTTGAGCACATCCGAGCCTCCTGGGAAAGAATGTTAAACCCGTATCTCCATGCTGCAATAAGTCTCACACACCCACACCTCCGTATTCATCAAAGAAAGATCTATATTCAACGACCAAAAGAAAACCCTTACAGTAAGAAACAAATTACCGCGTACATATATTACTCGGGCACCGAAGATTCCTTCCAAGTTGCCGATCGCATAATTCTCGATTTTCCTGGAGGTGGTTTTATAAGTATGCCTCCACCATGTCACAAAGATTATTTATCGTATTTGGCGGAATGGACTAAAATGCCGATTGTGAGCATTGATTATGGAAAAGCGCCTGAATATCCGTATCCGTATGCACTTGAGGAATGCTTTGATGCTTATCGAAGTATCATGGAAAGTAATGGTGAAACTATTGGAATGCTTGGATGGTTGAATAAAGATGGTAGTCAAAGACAGCAAATTCAAGTCACTCTGGTTGGTGATTCTGCGTACGTGCATTTTTTTTATTTTGAGTTTGTTTTTCCCATAAATTTTTTTAGAAAATATTTATTCATTCTTACATATATAATTAAATAATAAAAGCGGTGGCAATTTAGTGGCATCAGTTATGCTCAAAATTCTCGAGTACCCGAAACCATTAGCACACCCTTCAGGACTTGTCCTTATATATCCATGTTTAAATTTCGATCTCAATTGTTGGATGCCACAATCACATTTATCAGTTATACGCGCAGAATCCACCGAATCAATTCCTGGTGTACTTGAATCAAAAGATCATTTGCATCATAAAAGTCCGTTATCTGTTGTGCCGGATGTGAAACCGAAAAGAAGATGGCGAAAAAATTTATCTGCTTTAAAGGAAGATGAAAAGCCAATTGAAGAAAGAGTTCAATTTATTGAAGGGCACAAATTAGAATCTAGCGAGAAAAAAAAACGAAGTCAAATTATTGGTACACGACTGGCTATGACCAGTCGTATGAGTTTCTTTAATGATAGAATTCTTACACCTGATTTGGTAAATACATTTAGATTATTTTTTTGAGAATCTTTATGAAATCCTGATATTAATAATTAAAATCTTTTTCACGTCAAACAGATGCGAGCAATGGCACTTCTTTATCTTGGACCAAACAATTACCCAGATTTCACGTCAGACTATTATCTTTCCCCAATTGTAGCACCAGATGAACTACTAGCACAATTTCCCAAAATATATCTCATGTGTGGCGAGAAAGATCCATTAATTGACGACACTGTCATTTTTGCGGGTCGTATTCGTGAAGCTAAGCGAAGAAAAAGGCAGCTAGCTGACGGAGGCAAATATGGAGAAAGCTTCCGAATGAGTGGCATGTCTAATGCGAATTTTGACGACATCATTGAGGTTAAGGTATTACAGGGTGTTAGTCATGCTTTTTTGCAGATGTTGGCATTGTTGCCAGAAACTAAAGGCGCTGTTCGAGTACTTGCTAGATGGTTAAAGGCAAGCTTCGAAGAAAAACCTGCTACGCGAAAGAGTTTTAATAAAATTAATAGTAATCTACAGAATGAATCAGATGTGAACAATGAAGATGATGAAGGAGTAATATTTACATCACGTCGATCTACAATTAATGATCTTGCAAAGGCAAGCCTGCAGATACAGCCACAAGCCAATGGCAAAGCCTTTCCACATTCCAATTCATCTGATGATTACGATCATAATAATAGTATACCACAAAAATCACATCTTCACATATCCGCCTCATTTCCAAATACAACTCAACTCGAGAATGGCGATGGCACCTCTGCTCATATTCACACTTCTGCATCCGGAACCTTATTAACACCAGTGACTCCGTCTCATGAACGAGAACGTGTTCTCTGGGAACAAAAAAATATTCTCAACGAGGCAGAAATTTTAAGGCGACGACGCGAAAATTTGGTTCGCGGATTACGTGACGGATGTGATGAACAATCTTCTTCTATGGACGATTACTCGTCTTCGGATCCTTCTGCTTTCAGCGAGTCGGGAAAGCCAAGTGTGAATTCGAGTTAATTGATTTCTATATTTGTATAGATGATTAATTTCGTTGGTCTCACTGATGTGTCATGCAATATGTGAATTAATCGAAAATGCATGAATGGTGGTTGATTCGCTTTGATACTTAATTGTGTAATTGTATTTTTTTTTGTAAGTTTAAACCTTATAATTTAACTGGATAGAAAATAATTAAAAAATCATTACACAATAATTATTAAAATTTTAGATATGATGTAAATAATTCCTTAATCCAAAAAGGAGTAATGTTTTCATAATTATTTAATAATATTAATCATGAAAAATATTATGTACAAATAACAAGAAAAAATATTAAAAAAGATCTTTCCCCCATAAATATACAAACATGAGACAAATAAATAATAATTATTGGTGAATAATAGTACACGTTATGTATTGCACTGGCTGATTGATCTTTCTTTGTAAACACAGCATCAATATCTTATATTATTAAAAGTCATCGCCGCTTTCCTCCTCCTCCTCCTCATCATCATCATTCACACTTATATTCGTTTCTTCCTCATCTTCCGACAGTACGCCAAAAAGCGCCCCCGGATTGCTGTCATCATATACGGGTTCCTCGTCTGCTATTGTGAGAACAGATGGTTTATGCGTTCGTGCAATCTTTATATATATCAAGATTAAAGAGTTTTAATCAAAAATTGTTAAAGATGCTTAAAATGATATATATTATGTATTATATCTACCTCTTCGACTCTCGCGCAAAACTCCTCAAATGCCTGGGCGTCTCGACAATAGAATCCGAGTAGCATCGACGGATCTAACTGAGATATGTGAATTTTTCGTAGTGTGTCGCAATGAAAAGTGGCTAATTCCTGTTATGAAATGAGTTGATCAGTAACCAGAGTATTTATGAAATGTGATGTTTCATGAGCAATTTCTTTCATACTTCATCTGTAAATTCATCAATGTCTTTTAAATCAACAACTGGTCGTGAATGATGTGGGTCAAGATAAAACAGATCATCTCCTAGATTCATTATCAAAGAAAATTATAACGTAAATTTGTGCATTATAATAAAAGAGGATTCAAAAGACCCTAAATATGAACACAAACCTTGAGACCCAATAAAATAATAAGACGAGGATGGCTTTCCACTACGAAATTAATTTAAGAAATATCTGCCTATAAGCATTAAAACTATTACTAGCATCAAGGATAATATTATATGATAGAACTACATACCCTGCTATTCCTACGCTTTCTGGAAATCGAAAGAATGCTTTCAACGCATCATAGTAAATTGGATTAAGCTTATTGGGGCCCAGTTTAATAGCCACCAAAATCAAAACTGACTGGAATTCTTGATGGTTTTGATTATTTCGTGCTGCTTTGTACACCTCATTTTTGTATACAACTCCGTCTGTTGAAACGTGAACGCTTAATTGTGCAGTGGGAAAATTATCAACAAGCGCCCTTTAATTATCAAAATTAGATGTTATTAAATAATAAATATCTTAAAAATTATTCGATTCAATGCTTTAAATAGACTGACTGACTTTATGGCCTGTGATGCAGTCGATGGTCCAAACCATTCTCCGATATTCTTTCCGAGTTGTTTTCCCAAAAGTGCAACACGGTGAACGGAAAATGGACAAATCGATGACATATCATCAAGGAACCAAGTCAATATCTAAGTTTCGATGAATAAATTTGATAATTTAATTATAAAGAGAAGCTCCGTTTATATGTTGAAGAAATTAAGGAATACTCAACCTACCTGTGTATATGTTCCCCATGTATCTTCCCCCTTACGAACTCTCCGCCATTCTGTATTAAGTGTTTAGCAATTGATTTATTGAATGACTGATTGATAAATTTCAACGATAATTAAAAAGCCTTACCTCGGCCTAAGAATTGAATTATTAATGCATTCGCTAACAGTGATTGCCCAGTTCTCAGCATACACCCCCATCCAGCATCACTCGTGAAATTTGTTGGTCGTATTGGTGCATAATTATGTCGATAAGTGCACCATATCCTTGACGTGAAATCATCGTAAAATTCACTGGGATACGATGCAAAACTCAGCTGCTGCTGTTGACCAGGCAGATGCGGAAAAGATCCCGGAGGGGAAAAGTAATATGTCGTAGGATCATAGAAAGAACGGCTTGATTCACTTGATGCTCTTTCGGTAACTTCATATCGTACACCCATCAACCAAATACTAGCATCTATTGTAGCTGCACGACTACTAGAATCTGCTGCTCCTATTGTTGAATTATTTTCAATGCTATCTAAGTGTCCTCGTTTAAAATGGGCATATTCGGGATCACCTTCATCCGGAATGGTGTCTGCACTTTCAGCCGGGTCATGTGGTGGCACCCAAAATGAACTGAACCAGCTTGTTATTCTTTTTCCCATATCTGATGGACCTAAATTCTCACGTAGAGATGATTCCCCATTCCCATCATCATTTTTATTATTATTATTGTTGTTGTTGTTATCGCTATCGCTATCGCTATTGCTATTATTATTAGAAGAGGAACGTGTTCGTCCAGGCCTTTGTCGCAACTGTGGTGTTGTTTCTTCATTATTGTCATGTTCTTTTTTAGATGAGATAGCGATTACCGAAGTATCTTCAGATAAATTCGATTTTTCTTTAACTTCATATTCATTAGTATCTTCTATTTCACCACTATCCGCATCAATATTTGAATTATCTGAATTTTGTTTAATATTGTTAACAGTAGTTGATGTTGTTTCACGGTCCCCGCCGTCAGTCAATGATATATTCGAAAGATTTTCTTCCAAAAATAATGCGTTATTATTATTGGCAACAGCACTATTGTCAAGCCCTTCTTTTTCTTCTTTTGAATTTAAGACTAAAGGTACCTCGTCGATAATGTTATCTTTATTATTAGTGTCCATTTTATTATTTGTAATTATTGTTATAAGTTAAGGCGTAGAACCTTACTTATCACTTTTTCCAAAGGTGATAGCTAATACTGAAAATTATCGAGAGCTTTTAAAGACTAAAAAACCCTTCGCCTGAGAAACTATAAAAATATATAATAATAATAATAATAATACTACTACCTGCGGAGAATAAAATTATTGTAGAGTAACACGTGATAATAAAAATCGAGTGGGTATTATTATATTAATGTAACATACTTTTAGACTAATAAATACTACCCATTTACACATTCTCTTGGACGACAAACAACTTTTTATTGTTTAATAATAAAGATGAATACATGTTTTTGCAGTTTTGTTTGATATTTAATGTAATATGAATGATGCTAATGAATTATTTATTATTAACTTCTAGAGATCCAAAAACTTCAATAAATATTAACTAATAATTTTGGTGTAAAATCAATTCAGAGAATATTTACTTTCTTCCAAGTCTTCGTGGATCCCGTTTGCTGCTGCTTCCTTCAGTCGTGGGATGACGAGACGATGACGATAGCGAGCTCTTAATTTGACCAGATGTACCTTCAAAGTTATTATGACTTTTTGTTGAAGACGATGAAGACCTGTTCAGCTTTATTGGTGATCTCGGTGATGAGATTGGCTGATGTGACGATGATGATGAAACGACCGTTTTAGTTTTCTTAGAGTTTGGGCTATCGCCATCACGATCCCGTTCTCTTTTTGTGGAAGTCGAAGAAACATGACGGCTAATACGATTTGATGAATCCATTTCCTCAACTGGCGTTTTTGGACGTCTTGTGGTTATATCATCTTCACGAGGTCTTCTTCGAGGTGGGGAAGGTTCTGGGCGACGAGTATTACCACCAGTTTCTTCATGACGTCGTGTAGAGGTTGATTCTTGTGTTCTTCTATCGTTAGATCTTCTTTCATCCCTCGGAATTTCTCTGCGTTCATCTAAACGTTGTGTTTCTCTGGGTTTTTCTTCCCTAATTTTTTCATTAACTCGCTCCTTGTCTCGACGATGATGTTCACTCGCCCTTTTTTCTTCGTTAGGTGCAGGATTTCTCTTGTCTGGAGATTCCTCAGGGGCTCGTATCCGCGTAGTTCGATCACGACTTCGTTCTCTTTCGGGTCTTTCGCGCCGGGAATCTGAACGTTCTTCAACACGCAGCGTTTCAGATTTTTCAGGTTTAATTTGTTCTGGTTTTGGTTTCTTTGGTAATGGATGAACCATTGTACCAGACTTTGGTGCAAGATTGGACGAAGGGGATGATGCTGAAACTGGTTGATTTGTAGAGGCGGATGTCAACGATATTTGTGGTTTTGGACTTGAAACCCTTGAAATCGGTTTCTTCTCTGGTTGAGGTGACTGTGATGATTCAGCGATTGATGTGTTTGCAGGTTGAGCTACTGATTGGGAAGATGGTGTCTGTTTATCAGTTTTTGAACTTTCAGCAGTGGTAGAATTTGTAGTAGGTATAGATCCTCCTTTTCTACCTTGTTTTGGCGTATAAAATTTTTCTTTTAGAACCCAAAGTTTTTCTCGTTTCTGTAATATCCCCACATAACTTTTCGCAAGAACTTTGATTTCATCAAGTTCAGATTTATTTGCGATTTCGTCAACCTTCTTTTTTAAAGCATCTCCATGCTGTATAAGCGCAGGGAAATAGTCACTGATGCAACTCAGCGCGATCAAAGCATTTCGATATTCGATGAATTGACTTGATCCGAGAGCATTGATGAAAGCTGTTCGAAGCTTGCAATGCCACTTATGAAATACTTCACGGAATTCTTGATAATTAATAAGATCTGTTTTGGAGACAACGAAAGCCTGTCGGTTTTGCGTAGGCCATTTCATTATGAAGCCAGGTAGTCCATGCTCACCTTGTCCATATTGTTTAAAAGCTTCTTCATCACCATGAAGCTTTGAAAGAAATTCTAGGATAGTGTTTAAGAAGCGACCATAATGTCTCGCCTCTTGTTCTGTCATTGTGAAAAGTATTATTTGAACGGATTCTGTGAAGATTTGATCGTATAATGTCAATGTGGAGAAATTTGCAGTTCCTAGCTCATGCATTCGTTCAATGAATTTCGCACAGTAGAGCGCATCGTCTGCCGAAGAGGAAAGCCGCGGGTATAGACAGTGTTGCCAAATGGCGTTGACAATTTCCTTTCGTTCCGCCAAAAGGTTTGAGAACCAATGATCTTTCTCAATGTTGAGTCTTTCTTTAGCACGAGCGTAGTGAGCTTCGTGTTCAATTCGGTCTTCATCTACCTTTTTTTGAATGCTTGTAAATCTCTCTTTTTCACGTTTCGACCGATGATTCTCGCTTATTTGTTTTTTTAATTGGGTTAAATAACTTGAATAGACTTCTTTAGGATATATGATATCATAAAGACTCATTTGCCAAAACGTCGTATAAAATTCAGGGCTTATTTTTTCCCAGACTGGAGCCGGTAAGGTTTTCTTGACTTGTTCATATGTCTCCATTAAACCCTTTTGCCACATGGATGAATTTTCAGATTGATTGTTATCTGTAGAGCCTTCTTGACTATTTGTTGCTGTTGCTTCATTAGGTGGATTAGCAACCAAATCAGATAATTTTCGGCGGCAGATACGAAAAGCAGCGTCTGGTTCAAGGCGATTATCAATTCGCAAATCTTTTATGGATGGCACACGATTCGAGTAGGTGGTGAGTGAAAGATGAAGTGAAAGGAATTCGCAGTATTGCAAGAATAATCCTTGAGACTATATAAAATTATGTTTTTAGGTATTTAAACAATTATTCGATGAATTGAAATAAAAAATCGTAAACTTACTCTATCAACGCCATTAATTATCAATTTTATATGATGGAAATCCTTGTCCCCTTTTTCGGCGAAATGACGTTTGAGTCGGCCAAGCTCAATAGCTATTGGTATTGCCAAGCCAGTTCTCGTTAACGCTTCAGCTAACCTTCTAGAGCTCTTGCGAATTGATTTATCAGTGAATCCATATAGCTTTTCTTTTCGAATATTATCTCCTGTTCCCTTTATAGATATATCCATGGGTGACAAGACTCCTACAGCTCCAACAGTGGATGTGATTCCGCCCATTGCGTCAATCAACTGTGACAATACGATAAGATCATAGGCTTCTAATCTCTTTAGCTTTAGATAAATATATTTGAGTATGGATTCGATTGAGAAGTTCCCGTATTTTCGACATATGTTTCCACAGAACGTAGCAAGATCTATAGTAGAAACAGAAGCAGTCGATAAATATATTTACTAAAAATCCAAGATAAATCCAGAAAAATACATACTCACTAGCCAACTTGCATAATTTTGTCCATCTTCTTTGACTTTGTCATTATTTGAAGCCAAACTTTCAAGTACTAAATATATTATCACGTCGAAAGACAGCGAAGACAGATATTTACAGGATTCGACTAATGGCATCACTAAACTCGAATGATTTCTGACCCATCTAAGTAATGTATTGAACATTACTATTGGATTTGGATGCGAACTTCTTCCAATTTGTCGACTGAAATCGCGATAATTATCTTCAGTGATGCGACGTGTCACGTAATTAATAACTTCCTGAGTTTTACGGATTGCAGGTTTTAATTCATCATCAGGATTCTCGCAAATTCTCTTCCATTCTGCATATAGCGCAAATCTAAAGAAACGTGAATTAGTGATATTAGCTGCCAATTTCTTTGAATCTAGCGAAGGTTTATTTACCGTTCTTCAAAATTGATCAACTTCAAAAGATCCCACGCTTCTCCGACGAGTGAAGGTATTTCTGCTATCAATGCGGTCAATGTAATTCCGGGTAGTATGACCATAGCACAAATTTTATACCATTTATTTTTGATTTTTTGTTTGGCTTCGTTTATCTTTTGCTTCAATTCACTCGTGTTCTTTTTGAGATCTTCGGGTTCTAGATATTTCTCGTCATTTAGCTATTATAAGCATAGACAAAGTAAAAAATTAAAATGTATTAACCTCAAAAATTATGATAAAATGAAGTATTTTAAATACTTTTTTGAGCTGGGCTCTGCCAACTCTAATAAGTCTGGTTAAAGATGGAATATCCCTCGCAAATGCAGTCCCGATCAACAGAATTAATTCGTATCCTTTTTGCGTTACTTCTTCGACTTTGTTAAATTTCGTGATGATTTCATTTTTCTCGTGGTAGAAATGCGGTATCTTCAATTCAGGTTTTTTTATACCTGTATCACATTCAGATATATAAGCAGGCCTAACAGCAATTTCAAATATTGTGCGAAGTCGATCTCGAATCTCGTTGCTGAGTTTCATGTTATCTTTACAATATATGGGATATTTTGCATCTTGAAAATCGCCAATTTCCAATAATCCTATTATTATCTCATCTGTGTGCCCCTTCAGATAAGGAAGCACGTCAAGTATACACGTCAATCTTTGGTGTATAGTTATTGCGCAAGCTAAGTTTAATAGTTCAATGTTCTTTTCAGCGAATGCTACATTGTCAGAAAAATGTCGTTGATACCGATGTCCGAAAAGTTGACCGATGAACGGATTCCCAAGAATACTTGGCTTTATATCTTCATCAATACCATCGATCTCTCTTCGAGCATCCAGCATCAACACATCACCATTATCCGAGTTAATTTCACCCCATGGCGATATTTTCAAGAGCGTTATAAAGATTTTATAATCCGTCTTCACATTTTCAATTAATGCATCCAGTATTAAATCTAGAACGCGATTTGGGTCCAGTCTGAAATATCCAATGTACGCACTAATATGCTCTAATAGAATTTGTGCACGTTTGTTTAAAGCTATTTCATCTTCATCCTGATACTGTGGACCGACTGCTGCTGCCAATTCTTCTATCAGTTTTGCGAATCCTTCTGATTCTTCATGTAATAAGTTGTATTTTTGTTGTCGGTATCTATATGTCAATACAAAGATCATTTTCTTCTAATCAGAGGCCGTGTGCATGATTGATGGCGAGTGATAGTATATGGTAAAATTGATTAGGGACTTACTGCATCGATGTATTTATTCTGACTGATTTTCTTTCAAATGCAGATGGATTCTCAATAAGGCTAATACGTTTAAGCATGTTGGGATCGAGCCGTGTCTTTAATATGCGACTATCAACATAATCTTTTTCCTATTAGAAATAATGTAATTAAAGAATCAAGAGTGTTACAAATGAAAGATTTGCAACGATCTTTTTTTAATATAGTATTTATGCAAAAACCATCACAAAAACATTTTATCTCCTAAATTAAAAAACTATTATTCTCTAGTTCTTACCTTAACATAATTCATTATCGAGTCCAATCGTTCTCTGGTTACTGAAGCTGGCTCACCAAGAAGAATCGTGTCTTCCGAAGACTCTAAATCAGTTTCCCAAATGTAATCAAGAAACGTATCAATCGCTGCATTTTTTATTTCATTCGACTGGTCCTTGATTTCCTCAAAAAGGCTGTCGACCTCTTTTGTTCTGGTATCTCTGTCAGCGATTTTGAGTAGATCTTCTGTTCGTTCTAGTATTATTTTTTCTTCCATGGCTTATTTTTTGTTAACGATAGATGATGCGGGTAAACCTTGCACTTTTGTCGTGTAGAAATTTTACGAAATTGGTTGATTATCTAATTGTTTGATAGCTGAATCGATGTTAATAGTAACATTAAATATCCAGATGTCTGAGCCAATCAATGTTGAATATCATTCTGCCAGGGGACCTGAAAAATTTTTAAACAATAATCACGTGTTATAATTAGTCGGAGATATTTTATTGGTGATTTCCGGAAATAGATATCGGAATTTTGGAATAATTACTATTTTAATAATTAAAAATAATGAGATGTTTTAAATATCTTAGTTAATTAATCAACAGGTTATCTATACAACAACATGTAACTGGTGCTGATTTTTCAGAAAATTAATTAGAATCAAATATAATGTAAAAAAATTCAAATTTCTTATTTTGAAAAGTCTCTAATTCAAACTTTACTATAAATAAAATTTTAAATTTTCTGATATAATTTATACTTATCATATGAATGAAAAATTAATTCTATATCCTATCAATTTCATGAGCATATAAAAGAAATCATATCACATGAATATGATTATTAATAATTTAATAATATAAAAAATTATGAACAAAATAATAACATGATTTTTTGATTTTTGTTGAATTAATATTACTTCATATTATGGATCAGTGCAAAAAGATTTGTACCTCAATATAAAAATCAATAATTGCTTCTAATAAAAATCATTCAAATTTTAACCAATCTATATAATTTTTTATATTAAATAATAAATGATTTAAATTAACTTTTTATACTATTTTAATTATTTTATTATACTTTAATTTAATAATAAATAAAGTATTACTTTACTAAA
>CAJVPS010000843.1:0-19368 GCA_910591765.1 Ambispora leptoticha | reverse complement strand
ATAAATTAAGAAGAGAAAGAAAAGATAAAAATAATTAATAAGGAAATTATTAATTTAATTAAACTATAAATCAAGTGTGACACACATGGCTAAATTAATATTTGAATAAGGCTAAATATGGATAATAATATGAATTATAAATAGAATTAATAATAGATTAAATTAATTAATATAAATTACTTATTCGCCTGATTTAGTAGTGATCGGTGATTACTGCGCCACACGAATAAGCTAATTGGTTACAATATTACTTACAGTATCACTATTAATTATTATCTTGCAAGATTAATTATTAATAAACTCATTTATATGCATAACATCTACAAGTATTTATTAATTTTATTAATTCTCTTTCTTATTTTCTAATAATAATTTCTTGAGTTGATTATTGATGATTAAAGATTATTTAGTTGTGAATATACTCTCACCTTCCAAAAATATATTAAGAATTTAAATACTTATCAGTATTTAAGTAAGTATTCTGTTTGTTATTATTATTATTATTATTATTATTTCTTCTATTATTGTTATTATTACAATTACTATTATCCTGATTATTATCATTCTCTCTTGGACTAGTATATCTACTAGCAATATAATCAGTATCTTCACAATTATAACAAATAATAAAGTTTTTTGAATTATTATTATTAAAGTTATTATTGTTGAAATTATTATTATCATTATAATTATTATTTCTTTTGCTTTTACATTCACTTGCAATATGATTAAATCTTTTATAATTATTATATTTAATAGAATTATTTCTATTATTAGAATGATTATTAGATTAATTAGAAGTTGCTAATTTTTCTAATTTTAAAGTAATACTTTTAATTTGTTTTATTAACTTATTGATTTTAATATGGTATGAACAGCCTAAAGATATCAAGTGCTGCGCCACTGCTAAAATTTGGAATGCATGTATTATGATATGATCATGTGATAGATGCATCATATCAGAAAATATATCAGAAGCAATTGAGCTCTTAAAAAATTATTTAGAAGACTTTTAAATATTATTTAGGAGACTCATATTAAAGACTCATAAGATAAGTTATTTCTCTCTTTTGCTATATAAAAAGACTTGTTCAGAAGGCAATGTTTTCTTCACTACATAATTATAAAATAATAAATAAATCTCTTCTCTATGTTATTATCTTTCTTTTCTATGATATAAGCCTTTTTTGCTATATTATTAATCTCTCTTAAGACGTATTTTCTCTTCCTCATACCTAAATGAAGTAAACATGCTAGACACTGCTTAATGACTACCAAAAAGCGCTAGAATGATACCAAGTCAAAATGAGAAGAGGAAGTATCAGATGCCAACAAATCAAGTGATGATACTATTCAGATGAAAAGTGAAAATGAGCCTTTAGATGATGACCAATTCATAAAAGAGTTGGGAGAATTAAAATAAAGTGTGCAAGAAGAACTCATCAAGAATGCAAGATAATTGAACGTATAGATAATGAAGAGATGGAAGCTAGTTTACAAAGATTTTGCTAAATTAATATTACGCAATAAAAGAGTGGTCTTAAGGAAGGCAGCTTTTGGTTCTAATAAAATTACCAACTGGTTTCCTATCAAGACAGCTAACCCCAGTGATGATGAGCTTCTGTTTGAGAAGATAATTAATTCCAGTGATAACGAGCTTTTGTTTGAGAAGACAGTTAATTCCAATAATAACGAGAATACGTTTACTTTGGCATCTCTTGATACTCTGCTAAAGAAAAGTCTGATATGCAGCTTGATATAGTAAGCTAATTTCTTTATCTCGTCCAAGATCAAGGATTCTCTAAACTATCAGTTAGTAATCTTCTTGCTTGCAGTGTTAATCGGGGTCCATGATATGGATGAGTTATTTGTTCATGGGCTAATCAATAGTCAAGTAAAGATAAAATCCTTACATCACATCGTGACTGTCACTCAAAAACTATGTTGCTCCTATCTGATGAAGTTTTTAAGATGCGTATTATTGAATATTTGTGTGTGAACAAGTTTATAGCAATTATCCATGAATTTATCAAGTTTGTTGAGAATGAGGCTCTACCTGATCTTGGGATCGAGACAAAAAGAAAGATTGATAAAATAATGGCTCAGAAATGGTTATATTAACTTGGCTGGGATTATAAGGACCATTCAAAAAACATTTATTTTGATGGCCATGAGTGTGATGATGTGGTGACTTATTGAAACCAATTCTTAGAACAAATAATGAATTTACGGCTTCGGATTGCAGTATACAAGAGAGAGAATATAGATCAAATTATCTTGCCAATACTTTCACCTAATGTTCTTGAGCTCGTTCCAGTTATCCATGACAAATCAATTTTTTATGTCAATGATGGTATCATCAAGTTCTGGGATCCAGTAAAAGAAAACCAGCTCCAATGCAAGTTACAAGGTCTTAGTATCCATGTGAGTAATTTCATTTGTGAATCAATTAAATGTCTTTACCTTTCAACCGAGGATCAAGCTATAAATGACTTGCTTTCTGATGATAATCAGCTTTTGCATACTGAGGCCTATGTTATTATGCATCCAGATTCTAATTGAGATGACTGGTAGACAAATCAAGACCTTATAAAACAAGTGGTTGACAAAGCTATTCTGATTTTTGAGAGAATACATCCCGATAAAGTTGCACTCTTCATGTTCGATAACAGTTGCAATCACAGTGCATATGCCAATGATGCCCTGATCATTTCATGGATGAATTTGAAGAATGGCAGCAAACAACCACTTCTTCGTGATGGCAAGATACCTGATAGTTCTCGTCATATTCTAACATTTATTAATACTGATGGTAGAATTAAATCAAAGGGTATCTGATGAATTCTCGAAGAGCATGACCTGTGAGTGAAAGGTTTGACAAAGAAATGTGATGCTTGCAAATCATATACTTTTGATCCAATAAAACTGCAATGTTATACAACTGGTATTCTTGGTCAACAGCCTGATTTCACATCTCAACAGAACTGTCTGCAGGAGATTATTGAAACAGCTGGCCATATGTGTATTTTTTACCTAAAGTTTCATTGTAAACTTAATTTTATTGAATTGTTTTGGGAGGAGGCAAAGCAGTACTCATGTCTGCATTATGATTACTTTTTCAAGAGTCTCAAGAAAATCATTCTGCGGGTATTAGAATCAGTTACTCTGGTCAAGATTCGTCATTATGCATATTGATCCACTTGATATATAAGCGCTTATAAACAAGATCTTTTGGGTAAAGCTGCTGTCTTTGCCATGAAAAAGTATAAATCATATCGTAGAGTTCCTGATAGTGTTTTGGAAGAGTTTGGCCATATGAAATAATCAAGCTAATTTGACTATTTGATTGGTTTAGCAAAGAAGAGTTTGAGAAGTTTAATGTCTCTTTAAATAAATTAATGATATCATCAAGCATGCTTCTTGTTCGTTATATTATAAAAAATAATTATTTGGCACTAGATAAATAAAAAGAATTAGCCAATAGATTAATTAAAGCTTGAGAAAGTCCAAAAGTTATTCCAAATTTAGAAAGATTTGATGCAATAATCATCTTATTCACGTGATAATATGTGAGTTTCAGCGCTAAAAATTTCTCTAATTTTATATTAGATTTTATTAGAAGTGACCAAAGAAAAATTCTAACTACTTAATAAATTATTAATATATTTTATAAAAAAAATGCATTGCTTTATAAATCTTATCCAAGGCTATCTAGCAATGCATTTATTTTTGTGATTATATATTTATATGTAGAGTCTTTATAATTTAAAATACTTGATAGCTTTAGATCATTCACACCATATCTATAAATAATATTAGTAAGAAATTTGATATAGTATTATATTATTAAAAATTAGAACTATAGGTAATTGCTATATTAATTGCTTCTTCTAGTATTGCAAGATGAGTTGAATTTACAAAGAACTTAATTTCTGGTCTGAGCCTATTTATAAAGTATAATACACATAAATAATCTGGATAGATATTGGTTAGATCTACTTTTCTAATTAATTCTCTAATAGTTATAATATATTATTCTATACTTTTATTAGATAATTATTTTCTTTGTTTTAATTATTATTATTATTCATAAAGTTAGTCATGATTTCTAAAGTGCTTTTCAAATTAATATATAAATAAAGCTTCTTTTATATTCTGATTAGCATTATTATTATATTTTCAGATTTTTGGCTAATCTAAATTATATAATAAGATTTATTGTTAATAAACTGATTATTATATCTGTCTTAAAATTATATTTTAAAATTAGATTATATTCTAACTAGTCATAACAAGAATATTATTATTATCTGTCTTTAAATAATAATATTTATATTCTTATCAATAAATTTTTTAAAGACTCTTTCAATATCATTATAAGTATATGATTACTTTTATTATGTACTTTTGTAATATTAGAATTAATACTCATCTTCATATTAAATTCATATTAAAAAGATAATAACTTTTTGATATTCTTTCTATAAAAAAACAATTTCAAAGAATTATCAAATTCAACTCAAATCTAAATAAAGAATCCTCTGTGAATTAAATTGAAATCAGTAGAGAATTAAAAGTAATTAAAAAAATAATTTTACAATATATCAAAGTGGATCTAACTAGAGAAACTAAAGTAGAAAGAGAAAGACTTTTTGCTTAACTATTTACTGAATTATATCTTGAAAATTATATTAATTCTAATTATCAAGTTATCTAAGAAAAATTTTATTATTTTTATCAAGAAGTAATATATAGTAAAATCTAAATCAAGATAAGAAAAGAGTTTGCAACTTTAATTGAAAATAAAACTAATCTGTTAACAGAATAAATATAAATATATCTTTATAAATTATAACAAGAAATATTTGAGTTTAAAGATAAAAAAAGCAAATATCTAACAAAACAAAAATAAAGAAAATAATAAGACTTACTTGTAGAAGTGTCTAATCTAAGTTAGTCAAAATCAAACAAAAAACTACTAGATACCTTACAATAGTTTAAAAAATATAATCCAGATATTCTTAAATAAATATTAATATAGTTATCACTCAATAAATACTTAGAAACACAACTAATTACTCAAGATATTAAAATTAATATTTATTTCAAATTCTTAAATAAATTTTTATATAAATAAAAATAATATTATAAAAAAAATAGTTAATTATAAAAAACTTATAATTAATATATATAAAGCATTAAATTAATAAATAATTAAAAGAAAGAAGTAAATAGACAAGATTTATATCTAATAAAACAAGAATTATTCAAGTTTGATATAATTAATAAAATCATTATTTTATATAATTACATTCTTAAATAATATGAACTTAATCTTAAAAAAGATTATATAAAGATCAAATTTTTTATAAAAAGTATTATTATAAAATATAACTATATAGAATAACTATATATATAAAGATATTAATTTATATAATATTAATTAAAAAAATTATACAAGAAATGAATTTTAAATTTATAATACATAATTAAGATCATGTTCATGTAGTATTATTATATTATTTGGCATTAAAGTAAATTGATCAAGCATTAAAGTTATCAAATCAATAAAAAAAGTTAATTAAAAATCAATATTTTATTTATTTATTGCCTCATTTTCAATAGTGATTCGATGTAAATGTTATTTGATTTGTATTCTAATATATCTTGAGAAAGACTAAACAAACATCAAATATGAAATTCTAATTCTAATTCAATTTCCATTACCATTCATATTGATAACACAATAGCATCTGATTATCGTCGAGTAATTCTTTAAATTTATAAAAGTAATTAAAATAAAGCCAACAAATACAACATGAAAAAGATATTCACCTGATTTGATCAATGACTTTTTTGATTCATCAAAGAAAGATCCTGCCCAAAATGTTTTTGTTCTCTTGCATATTTAGCAAATCCGAAATCACTTTTTATTTTATCTCCTTCATTATCTTCTCTTTGGAACAATGTCGTTTCGTCATCCAGACCACTTGAATCACCAGGGCTACTCAGATTGTACCAATTTCTTTTAGAATATTGATCAGGATAAATTCTCACATTTCCAAGGCCAAGATGTTCAGATGACAATAATGAAGTAAATCCAAACTGGTGGTGCTCGGAAATTGTAGTTTCAGCTAAATCGCCCCATCCTTCACCTTCTTCATTAGATTTTTCTTTTTTAATTTCTCGTTCAGCAAATATCAAAGAATGTTGTGTATTTTTCGAATCATCACGATGCGTTTCAAAGTTGAGTTTCTTATCTGCTTTTGTTGAAGTAGGTAACATAACTCCAAATGTTCGATGTGTAGCTCGCTTTGAAGAGGTTTGGGTATTTGAAGAAGCTAATTCTTCAAATTGTGTAACGAGCTTTTCGTCTTCTGTTTGAACATTAAAACTTTGGTAGCTGTCTGATAGTTGATTTATGTCCGCATCCATTTCGTGTTATGAATAAGAGCTGTTTTATTTGATTTTATATAACAAAAATTTTGCATAAATGGTAAAATGCATTATAATGAAAATTGACGCGTAATCAGCTAACGTAATCCACATTAATGCATCGAGATTCTTTCGTCAAATAATTTCAAACTTTTTGTCTCGAGTTTTTGGTTTTTCATTTTAGCCAGCTTCTTAGTTACAACTATGGTAAGTTTTCGTTTTTTAGTGGTTTATAAGCTCGTAATTTACTTTCTTGAGAGAAAATATAAGTTTTTAGTTTAATTAAAAGATACAACGTGGAAGATCTAAATGATTTTCTGGAACACATTCGATCAATAACAAAGAATAATGTGTTTAATTTCTTGGATAAGCTCTCTTCTTTTATATTAACGTTTTCTTTTATTCAAAAATTAATCATAGGGGAACGCACAATCTGGACTTCCGCCGCTTGGGCCCGGTGAAGACGGAAATAAGAAAGACGACCAAGTTAAAAAATCTTTATTTTTGTTTGATCGAATGTTTTGATGCATTCGTGATTTTTTACATATTTTTCTTTTGATCCGAACTCATAGAACAAAAATAAAAAAAAAAAATGGGAACCACCACTTCCGACTCGTGTAGGAAAAAAAAAAAGACGTGGAGTGGATGCCACTTCAAAATTACCTGCAGGTAAAATTCATTTTCTGTAATACGAAGTTTCCAAATATCAATTTTTCAAAATTATGATAATTTTAAAAATTTGAATTCTAGTATTTCCTACAACTCGGTGTCGCTTGAAACTTCTTAAAATGGAACGCATAAAAGATTATTTATTATTGGAAGAGGAATTTGTTCAAAATCAAGAACGTTTGAAGCCACAAGAAGAAAAAGCTCAGGTAGAATTTTTCCGGGAATTTTATTTAAAAATATCCAGTATGATTGGTGAATTAATTTAATATGGATAAAACAGGAAGAAAGAACTCGTGTAGATGATTTACGTGGATCACCTATGGGTGTCGGTACATTAGAGGAAATTATTGATGATGACCACGCAATTGTATCATCATCAACGGGTCCTGAATATTATGTCAGCATTCTTTCATTTGTGGATAAAGATTTATTGGAACCGGGATGTTCCATTTTGTTGCATCATAAGGCCATGTCTGTTGTTGGTGTACTTCAAGATGATACCGATCCAATGGTTAGCGTAATGAAACTAGAGAAAGCACCGACGGAATCATACGCTGATATTGGTGGTTTAGAACAACAAATCCAGGAAATTAAAGAATCCGTCGAATTACCATTAACTCATCCAGAATTATATGAAGAAATGGGAATAAAACCTCCGAAGGGGGTTATATTATATGGTGTACCTGGAACGGGTAAATTTTTCCTTGAAATAAATATACTTTAAAATATGATTAATATAATTACAATAAATTTTGAAGATTAATAAATCCTAATTCATAAACTATTAGGGAAAACATTGTTAGCAAAAGCTGTAGCAAATCAAACTTCCGCGACATTCCTTCGTGTGGTTGGATCAGAATTAATTCAAAAGTATTTAGGTGATGGCCCTAAATTAGTGCGTGAACTTTTCCGTGTTGCAGAGGAGCATGCACCGTCGATTGTCTTTATCGATGAAATTGACGCTATAGGAACAAAAAGGCAAGCAAATTTAAATTCAATTCTAAACCTCGTAATGATCTTGAATTTCACGATTGGTTACGGAAACGTCCTATAGATATGATTCTAATTCTGGTGGCGAGAGAGAAATCCAAAGAACCATGTTGGAACTGTTAAATCAATTGGATGGATTTGATTCACGAGGGGACGTTAAGGTATCGTTTTCATGGGAAAGTAAGTTTTTATAATAAAATTAACTAATTCCGATCAAATTTTAGGTTATCATGGCAACGAATCGTATCGAGTCACTTGACCCGGCATTGATTCGTCCAGGACGTATTGATAGAAAGATCGAGTTCCCATTACCCGATGTGAAAACAAAACGTCGAATTTTTAATATACATACGGGTAGAATGACATTAGCTGAGGATGTTGACTTGGAAGAATTTGTCATGTCGAAAGATGACTTGTCGGGAGCTGATATCAAAGTAAAAATTCTCCTTTCATGTTTAATAAAGTAATATTATTTGATGATTAATATTTTATTTCTTGGGTATGATTTATATAGGCCATTTGCACAGAAGCAGGACTGCTGGCGCTTCGTGAACGACGTATGAAAGTTGTCGCAGAAGATTTCCGGAAAGCGCGCGAGAAAGTCTTATATCGTAAATCAGAGGGTACACCTGAAGGATTGTATTTGTAACCTGTTATTTAAATATGTGTATTTACAAAATGCTACAGTGTAGTAAAAAATATTATTATTATTATTATTACTTAAAATTGTTTTTTTTACTGAGCGAAATTTGACCTCCATAAAATCACAAACCCTTCTCGTTGCCATTTTCTGGTCCGAGGGGTGTGATTATATGTAAGACAGACACTTTACCTTTTTCAATTGTAGCACAAAAAACAGTGGTTTCATGCATGGATCACGCGTTGTAACTATTGTAAGTAACTCTAACGCTAATACTGATTATCGTTATGTCTTATCGTTATTATAACCCCCAACCCCAAGTCATTATCCGCAACAAGGAATATTTGTTTTGTTTATAAGTTACTTGTACTGAAATATTTCCCATCATTGTTTCATTAAATAATTACAATTTCTCCTAAATTACGAGCGAGAGAACTCCAAATAAAAATCTCAATAAACTGGAAGAAATAAGAATTGACATTGCTCGTTTATTTCGTTAAATCATGAAAATACTATTATTTGTGATAACCGTGACAGTATTTCTTCTCTTCTTGTTAAAAAATCCCATAATGGAATACGCGACTGAAGATATGAATAAAAATCCTGATATTTATAATAACAGCTTTATTGGAAATTATACCACAAAAGAAATTTCAAATATTAGTGGCATAAATAATAATAATAGCCTTGGCAATAAAAATGACAATGAAACAAATCCTAATAAAAAACTGCTAAATGAAACAGAAGTTGATACTTTGAAAAAATATGTTAAATACGCGGCCGCTAGTTACTGTTCTCAATCTCATTTGGAAACTTGGTCGTGTGGAAATCGATGTGTTGGCAATGTCACTGTTGAATCGATATTTCATGATGGTAAAAAAGGTGCATTTGGTTTTCTTGGTGTGGACCGGGAGGCAAAAGAGATTATTGTCGGATTTCGGGGGTGAGTTTTCTAAGCATTGTTCAATTGAGTCGAATGATAAGTTTTGAATTAATTTGAATTCTCAAATTCAAATAAAGAACGCATGAGTGGGTAAGTTGGTTATACAATTTAAGATATTTACAGCTTGATTACGAATATCCAAATTCAGAAGGTTTGAATTAAATATTCTTCAATTTTTTAATATGCTCCTAATTAAGTGATAATCTTTCATTTCTAATAATCTAATTAGGCGCTTTAGTTCACGGTGGCTTTTATCAAATCTACGATCGCGTCAGGGAAAGTCTATTATGGAGAATACAATGGATGTTAAACAGAGCTGAGAACTCATGTCGTGGTTATAATTTGATAATTAGTGGCCATTCCTTGGTTAGTATTAGAGTTTGAAGAGACTTTTAATAGGTTATATTTAATAGGTTATATTTATTTATCGACTTTTTAATAATAATTAATAGGGTGGCGTATTAGCAATATTTCTAGGGTTAGATGTGAAGAGATATATTTTAGATCCAATTCTTGAAGAAAATACAATTGGTGTGCCATTTGATATTCGGATAACGACAATTGGTGAACCACGTGTTGGCAATGATAAATTTGCCAAACTAGTGGAATCTGAATTTTCGAAAGGGAGTCAAAATCATATTATTTCAAGGTAATGCAAATATGTATTATTATTCTTGATTTTTGGTTTATTTTACGAAAATGTCGAATTTTTTGTCATTAAAAAAAAGAATCACGCATCGAAATGACGTAATCCCACATTTACCACCACATAAAGTTGGATTTATACACCATCGACACGAAATTTGGTCTAAAAGTAAACAAGAAAACTTTTATTGTAATGACGAAAAGGTGGAAGATGAACCCGTTGAAGATAAGGAATGTTTGATGGGTTCGAAAGTTTTTGATATAGTTCCTCATCTTTTCATTTGGGATATTTATTTTGATTCTTTTTGTTGAAAATACGTATTAATTAATATGTAACTCTCTTTTGATTCTAATTATCTTTTTATTTCTTTAATAATGGTGATAATATATCAATAAACTTTAAATTGAAAAATATGAAGATAATTCTTTGAGCAATTCAATCTTATTGGACTTTTCTTGATGTGGTATATATTATACATTATCTTTCTATCATTAAATTTCAAATTTTAGTTTTTAATTAGATTCAAATAATTTTAATCTTCAAATAACTTTTCAATATGTTCTTAATTAAATTTTTTTAAAGAAAACTATTATAGTTATATTACATAAGTAAAATGATTAGATGTTAAATCTATTATTTATTAAAAATAAGATTAATACATATGGTAAAAAGTGTAATTATAAAGAGATTATAATTATATAAAGATCAAATTTTCTATATTTAATAATAATTAAAATTGAAAAAACTTGTAATTATAAAGAATATAATTATATAAAGATATAATTAAATTACTTTTATTTTTTATTAAAAAATTTTTTTTAAAAATAAATCTGAAATAATCTGATTAATATTCAGATCATTTTTTAAATCATTTTGAAATATTAAATTAAATACATGTATATATTTAATTAATTTAGATAAAATTTATAATAATAATAATAATAATTTTTTATTAATTTTTATATTTTAATTTATAATATTTTAAATTATAATTTATATTTAATTTTTTATAAAAATATCTATTTCTTAATTTATAAATTTTTTTAGATAAATTTTTTTGAAAACTTCTTTATATTTTTATAATATTATTATTTAATACTTATTTTAATAAAGTTTTATATAATTATATTAATTCATTTTATTAATAAAAAAATCTTATTTATTTATAAAGATTTATATAATTTTAATTTAAATTAATTACTTTATTAAATAAAAGTTAAAATTAGAATTAAATTTTTATTAATTAAATTTTGATCAAAATTTTATATTAAATAATATTTAAAATTTATTAATTTTGAGATATTATATAATAAAGTCTTTTACTTAATAAATTTTAATAATATAATAAAAATTATTAAAATAATTTAAAATTTATCTAAAATAAAGAATTTTATATTTTAACTTATAATTATATATTATATTTTATATTATTATTATTAAGTTTTAAATCTTTATAATTTAATATATAATTAAATTTTTTTATAATTATTATATTTAAAAAATATAATAATAAAAAATTTTTTTAATTATAATTAATAATCAAAAAATTCAAAAAATATAATTATAAAAAATATAACTATTTTTTAAATTATTAGATTTAGTAAATAAATTTATTTACTAAAATATTATAAATTTATATATAATTTATTTTTATTAAAATTAAAATTTTTTCAAAAATTTTATAAATATTAGATTTAATTATATATTATATTATAATATTTTTAATTTTTTAATTATAATAAAAAAATAAAATTATTTATAAATTAAAAATACATAATTTTAAAAAATTTTATTTTAAAAATTTTTATTAAAATTTTAAGCTTAATTTTATTATAAATATTATATAAATTATTTAAATTTTTTATATTCTATTTTTATATAAAAAATTATTTAAATAAAGAATATAATATATTAAATAGAAAATATATTAATAAGAGTATAAACTTATAAAAAATATTTATTTAGAATATAATAATTATTAATAATATATATATAATAAAAAAAATCAAATTTTTTAATTTTTTTATAAATATTTATTTAAATAATATAAAAATTTAAATATATATACTTAAAAATATAATAAATAACTTTATTTAAGATTATTTAAATATTTATCTTATTAAAATTTTTTATAATTTATATTTTTAAAATTAAAAATTTTTAATAATAAGAAAACTTAAATAAATTATTATAAATAAATTTGATTATTATTTTACAAATTAATCTTAAGTAAACTTGTTTACTAAATTATCAAGTATATATATTTAAAATTTTATATAATTTAAATAAATATTTATTGAATAATAAATAAAAAAAATTAAAAAAGTATTTTAAATTTTTTATAATCAAATTTTCAAAAAAAATTTAATAAAAAAATATTAATTATAAAATATTTTATTAAGATAAGTTATTAAATATAACAAAATTAGAATAATATTAGATTTATATTTTATTTCACAGATCATTACTGCACTACATATTGTATTACATGCAACTTACTGCATCACAATCACCTGATTATGCCAAGAAAAGTTATATGATATATTTAAGTTATTTTAGTTATAGATAATTTTCTTAGTAGAATTTCTCTTTTTTTTTATTTTACTAATTTAGCTAGTATATTATTAAATTTATATATTTCATTTATAATCATTTATTTCTTTATTTATTCATTAATAAGCATCTTCCAGAGATACTATCATATAAGTACAGTCAAACTCCTTTATAAGAATACACTATATAAGAATATTTATTTATAAGAATCTTATTTCTAAAAACAAATTGATTTTATATATAATTTAACTCTATATAAAAACATTTTAATAATAAGAACATAGAATATATTATTTGGTTCTAGTTCTAATTAGCCTCCCTCTCAGTAAGAATATAGTACGTGACATTATAATTTATAAGAACATAAACATATTATTCAGTCTCAGTTCTAATTAGTTTCTCTTTGAATAAGAACATAATACATGACATTAATTATGATTAGCCAAGTAATTTAGTTATAAATTACGAGATAATAAATTAGTGAAAAATTACCCTTGCTACTTGCAAGATTCTTTATTAGAACTTTTTTATATGATATACTTTAAATCTCTTTAATTGCTTATTTTATTTTAATTGCTAATAATTTCTTATATCCTTGCTCTATTTTTACTCTATCTCTGTTCTTAAACAATTTTATTTACCCATCCCTGACTAAAATACTTCATTGTTATATTTTTATCTTTTTCTTTGGTCTTTCTATTATAATATGTCATCTAAAGATTCAATTCACAAGAAAAAAAAATATGCAATACTTAGTGATACTATGTGCAAAGAAATAAGCTTATTCTGGATCAAAGTATCATTAGGTACTTGCCATGAGAATATAGTCAACCATTTTAATGAAAAATACTCTGATCTCAATATTATGTAACTAACTATTACAAAAATATTAAAAAAGTCAGACCACTGGTACAATATTAACTTGGGCAAAATGTCAGAAATAACTTACAAGTACCATTCACCAAAATTTCCCTTGTTAGAAAGAGTCTTGAATTTTTAGGTTGATCAAGTATCTGCTATGGGGTTAATTTTAACTGAGACACTTCTTAAAGAAAAGGCTGGACATTTTGTCACTCTTTTTGAATTTGATGAGGATATTCTTCAATAGTCAAATGATTAGATGAGAAGATTTAAAGTGCGTAATAGTATAAAAGCTTTCCAGCTTCATAGTAAAGCTAATTCAGCACTAATTGAAAATTTATCTGAAGAAAGAAGAAAACTGCATGAGTTATTATCACAATATAGAATCAAAGATATTTATAATACAGATGAAACTGGTTTGTTTTATTAGATGATCCCAAATCAAACTCTTGCAAAGCATCAGACTGCTAGCAAAAAAATAGTAAGTTTTTAAAGTTCTTTTATTTATATCAATATTTTCTCTTACTAATGTATTAATTATATTTAGAATAAAATATGAATTACTATTTTGTTAGCTACAAATATCACTAGAACTCACAAACTCAAATCTCTCATAATCAGTACTATTAAATCTTCATGTTTATTCAAGAGAATTAATATTTTCTCATTACCTGTTGTGTACTGATACAACTCAAATATGTGGATGCATAGAGAAATCTGAAAAAGTTAGTTAAAATATATTGATAAGAATTTTCAAATCCAGCAATAACATATGCTTCTGCTTGTTGATAATGCTTTATTACATAATACAATTATGAATACAGATGAATCAAGTAGTAATATAGATGATTTACATGAGATAATAGAAGAAAATAATGTTAGTTTATTAAGTGAGAAAGAAAATAAACCAATTGCAGAAAGTTCTACTAGTAATTACAGAAAGTGAGATCGGCCATGAGGATGAGTGGCTACAAAAAGCAAAAAAAAAGGCAAGAAAGCTTAGATTATGACTGAAAATTCTTCTTAACCACCACTCTATCTCATAAACGTCCATGTTTATTATCTTCTACCAAATATAACTGCTCACTTGCAACTACTTGACGTAGAAATTATCAAGTTCTTTAAAGCATACTATCATTAGTATTATTACTATTACATTCTAAACCAATTTGAGCATAGAATTAATATTACAAAGTATGTTCTATAATAATTTTAATAAAAAATTGAAAAATCAGCAGACAAATCAATTATGATCTGTCTGACTTCATTATTTATTAATTTCTTATTTCTGACTCATTTTCCACTATTTTTCTTCCTTACTCTACTATTTCTCTTCTCCTACTCCACTATCCTCTTCTTCCACATCACCATTCTCTTCTCTCATTCCACTATTCTTTAACTTATCACTCTTTTTTTATGTTTTTAGGAACAAATTGAATATAAAACAAGTAATTGATTATACTTCTCACATTTGGAATGAGGTTATACAAGAAACAATATGAAATTACTGGAATTTAACAGGAATTCTTTCTGAAACTGATACTACAGATACTCAAGTAAATGATATGTTAAATGAAGCTTTAGACACACGAAATAAGATTCTGAATTCTTTACATTATCTTGATACTACTGATCAAGCTGTTCAACATCTTGTTCAAGATATGAAAGTATATATTAATGTTATTAAAGAGCCTGTTATAACAGAAGAATTACTTGAGAATAGTGAAATTATTGATATGTTTTAGGCTGATGATATGATAGAAAATGACATACTTAATTAGGATGAGGAAAATGAAAAATCTCTGTCATCTTCCATATTCATAATAGAAGTAAGTAATACGTTAAAAATCCTTATCACATTTTATGAACAAACAGAAATTATATTTAATAATAATGAGATAAAAATATTATGCAAAAAGGTACTAATTTTTGAAGTGATGAAAATTAAAGTGAAAAAACAGACAAGTTTGAATGCTTGATGAGTTTAAATAATAATTTTTGTATGAAAATATGTTAGCAAGTTTTTTTATTAATAAAACTCCTATATAAGAACTTTATCCAATACTATATATATAATATTCTTATAAAGAGATTTTTTATTTATAAGAATACCTTTATATAAGAACCCAATTTTCTGGCCTAATCATGTTCTTATAAAGAGAATTGACTGTATTTACTATCTATATGAATATTTACTAAACTATATATTTTATTAATTATTTTATAAAGTATTATAAAAAGATTTTTAAAAACTTTAGTATTAAAATTTCTATAATAATTGACTTAGTCAGAAATAATATTAGTATTTTTAATATCTGAAATATTATTTTATTTTTTAGTATTATTTTATTTTTGTTTCTAAATTCTAGAAGATTTAATTCTCAAATTTCATATATATATAAAATTTGAAATAAGTTTACTATGTATCTTATTAGTACCACTATTTTAAAATATGATAATTATATTAATAATAGATCATGTTCTGATATTATAACTAATCACTTATTTATATAGCATAGCATATGATATAGCTGCAACATGTGGTACAGTAATTACTAATTACTACTAAATCAGGTGAATAAGTAATTTATATTAATTAATCTTATTTATAATTAATTCTATTTTTAATCTATATTATTATCTATATTTAGTCTTATTCAAATATTAATTTAGCCATGTATGTCATACTTAATTTATAGTTTTATTAAATTAATAATTTTCTAATTAATTATTATTAATTTTCTTTCATTTCTCGCTTTAGCTTTGAATAATTTAATGTCTCACTAATTTTAAATTCTTTATTATCATGTATTTAATATTTCTTGTAATTTTTATTTTTAAATTTTACTTGTTCTTGGTTAAATTAAGTAAAATATCATGTTAGAAATGATTTGTAATTAGCATAACAAAGAAAATACTATATATAGAGAGTTAAGAAGTAATCAAGAAGAATAATTAAGTTTGGTAGAAGTAATTACTATTGAGTTAAGAGTAGTTAATTAGTGTTTTTCCTTAATAAACACACATATTTTATCTTATATCTTATCTTATTTTCTTCTTGCTCTATTAAAAAAGTATTTTATTAGAAGTAAATTTACGTATATTATCTTATTAAGAAGATAATCATATTTTTATTATAAGTAAAATGCATATAAATTATCTTATTAAGAAGATAATCACATTTTTGTTAAAAGTAAAATCTTATACATATCACCTTATTGAAAGAATAATCAGTCATACAATCTCTTGAAGTTATAAAAGTAAATAATTGTTATGAACACAGTTATTATTACCATTTTAAAATAATTATATACGCATAATCTTAAAATAATAACAATCTTTTTGGTACTCTCTCTGTGGAGATAAAACTGAAATAAAATTAATAACCTCAGAAATAGTTTAAACTGGATCTAACAAAATTAACTGACTACAAAATAGAAAGACAACTTCAAAGATTAACTAATCTTTTTAATTCATCTCGACTATCTAGATAATAAGAAAAAGACTTACGTTAACTAATCTATAATTTATTTGTTACTAACATATCAAGAACAGAAGTTTCAACTAACAAATATCAACTACAACTTTGGTTTCAAAAATATTTAACTCGTCCTGCAACTGAAATAGCTAATATTATTCATAATCTATATGAGAAAATAGTCATATTTAACTAGCAGAGAACACATCACACACAAAGATCAAGATCTAGCACTTTAGTTAACATATCAGTCAGAATCTCCACTTCAGTTCCCTCATCATCAACTTCAGCTTCAACTCCCAATATATTTTTTACTAATCTTCTATATAGAAGAAGAATCTCAGTCCAACCTGAAAATACTGAAGTAGAATTCTCAGAAGAAGAAGAAGTTCAGCAACCTATTATTCTAGATTCATCACTACTTCAGCCTCAAAGAAACCAAGAAAAAGAAATAGCAGATCAAGCTGTACAAGCTCTAGCCCAAATGCTCATGTCACTTGTTCAGGCAATGCAAAATCAACAAAATAGACAGGTTGAATTGTCAACAGTATCAATTCTCTTTTTTAGTGGTGGAACACATGAAGATCCTATGAATTAGATTGAGAAGTTTACTTGAGCAGTAAATACAAATAACATAATAAATTCCAGAAAAATAAAGATAGTGCCTGCTTACTTGAGAGAAATCACTTTAACTTGGTATCAGTAAAGAAAGCTTGTAAATACTGATTGGCCAACCAGTTGGAATGGTAATAATAATAATAATTCATTTTACCAAACTTTCATTACACAATTCAGAACTAATGCTCAAGTATTAGCTTGACAATAATAACTGAGATTAAGAATACAAGGAACAAGTGAGGATGTGACTTCATATGCTGAGAATATCTGCACATTACTTAGAAAAATTGATCCAACAAGTATATATCCAGCTACTTACTATATTGAGTAATTCATAAAAGACTTAAAGCCAAAGATTGCCTTTTATGTGAATAAATCTAGTTCCAATACTCTAGATGCAGCAATCACAGAGGCAATCAGTACTAAATCAAACTATAGACAAATATATCAAAACTCCCTTAATTCCATCTCAATTATATCACAAAATCTTGGCATTCCCTTTTCTATTCCAAATCTAATAAATGATATGAGTAAAGCTATAGCTGACTTGACAGAACAAGTAAAAAGATTATTTGCTCAAAATAATCAAAATTCTAGTAGTCATTCCAATCAAGAAAAAACTTGCTATAACTGTGATAAAAATAACTACATAGTTTGAGACTACAGATTATCAAAAAAGAATACAAGTAGTAATAGTAATAATAATATTCAAAATATAAAATGCTTCAAATGCAATAAAATAGGATATTATGCTAATAACTGCACAGAAAAAAATATGAATACAAGACAATCAATCAACTTGAGAACCAATACCACCATCACAGTACCAGATAATAATCTATTATTATAACAATTATAGCAGCTTCTAGGTGGATAGTCTATAATGATTATAATTCCTAATATTATCACTAATAATAGTAATATCTCACATTTAAACTAGAGTCCATATCTGAAGAAGATCAGAATATGAGTTAACCTTAAAAATCTTCAAAAATATTTTTGCAGCAATTATTAACTGAAATCATAGAAGAAAATAAAAGCTTAGAAAAAAAGAATGGAAAAGTAGTAGATGCAATTCATTGTGAAGGAAAAGTAGAAGGCCAACTTACTAGAATAATAATTGACAGTGGATCAGTCAGTAATGTTGTGTCAGCCAGATTTTTAAGTCAAGCAGAAAGAAAGATTGATAAGTCCTTCAACATCAATCTTATAGGTATAAATAGCAAGCCTGAATGACCATTAGGAGAGATAGAAGAGTTAAAAATACAAATTAGAGACCTAAGTCAACAAATTAATACTCTGGTTATGGAAAAAGCTGAGTATGACCTATTGCTTGGCAATCAATGAGCTAAATAATCCAAAGCCATTTTAAATTGGGATAAAGAACTTTTGAGTTTTGAAGTTGAAGAAGAATTCATAATCATCCCAGTCATCTGTACACAACAGAGATTTACAATGAAGCTAATTGGTCTCAAGAGAGAACTTGAGAAACCTGTTCTTGAAAATGATGATGAAGAGTATGAATTTGAAGAAGA
>CAJVPS010000842.1:0-19381 GCA_910591765.1 Ambispora leptoticha | reverse complement strand
CAAAAGAAAGGAAGAGCTCACCTTCTAATTCTAGCTAAACATGCAGAAATCTATGATATACTCAAAGATTTAGCATCACAAAAAGCCAATATCACTATTGTCTAGCTTATCAAGACATCACCTGAATAAAGAATTTAAATGTCAAAAGAAATGAGAAAGGAATTACAGAAGAAACTTAAACAAAAAACAATGTTCACTTAGAAGATTAAAACAACCTCAACCTGATGTGAAGCCAAAGTTAGAAAAATTTCTGTAGACTTAATTGTGGATATTGGAACATCAGGATGTATCATTAGTCATGAATTTCTCAAATAACTAGGAATGAAAATTCAATGAAAATCAAATATCTCC
Organism: Ambispora leptoticha; assembly: GCA_910591765.1. Classification (NCBI taxonomy): domain Eukaryota; kingdom Fungi; phylum Glomeromycota; class Glomeromycetes; order Archaeosporales; family Ambisporaceae; genus Ambispora; species Ambispora leptoticha. The sequence goes on along the minus strand of CAJVPS010000842.1, from coordinate 19,030 downwards.
ATGTCTAATATTAATGGATATTCCAAGCAACTATTAGGAGTCATTGATAATTTTCCTATTACCATTGATAGAATTATAATTCCAGCTAAAGTAGATGTTACTGAAGCTCAAACCTATAGTCTTATAGTAGGAATAGATTGGTTAAACAAGATTAATACTAAAATCGATCTAAAGAAAAATATAATGACCTTTGATTGGAATGGAGAAGAAGAAAGAGTGTCAATTAAATTCATCCATGAACAATAAAATACTAAACCTGAAGATAGTGATGATGATACTGAAACATCCTCCAGTAAAACTTCTGATGATGAGTTTGAAATTAAAGATCAAAATCTAGAAGATCATAATTTTCTATGATAGACATCTGATAAACCCTGGACTCAGATTCATACTTTATTCAGATGACTTAATGATATAGACTTTGAAAAAATTTCTTACTTGACCATAAATGTAATTCCTAAAGTTAGAAATATCAAAATCTTTGAAGAAGGAATACAAGTCAAGGATACTACTCTTACCTGGGAAGAATATTCAAAATTGGAAAGAAAATTCCAGCAGACTCATTATCAAAGTTCTCAATGGATTTTTGACTGGAGAGGTCCTGCAGTTGAATGTTGGTGTCATCATAAATTACCAACACCTAAACATGAATGCTCTTAATATTTTGATAATCTAGTTATTTGGATTAATGTCAAAATAAATATCTCGAATAACCTATCAATAATCTTACCTCAGAATGAAACTAAAGACTGGTAGTTAGAAGTGGAACATACCCGAGAATTAGAGAAGATATCAGTCACTGAAGAAAAATTCTTTTCTAAAAGTGAAGCTTTATGAAAATTGAAGCTAGAAAAAAGAATAGTTAAATGTACATATTGTAAATACTTTGTGGATAGTGAAACTATTTCAGAAGCAAGAGATGGAAATGAATCTGGAAAACAATTTTATATTGACTGCTTTACTTAATAACTACTCAATTTACCTGTCTGTAACTATTATGAACTTCAAGATGAAGCTAAATATTTTCTTAGAATAATCTGGAGATATAATAAAGTTAAATATTTTTGTGACTACACTGAGCAATATGTGTACACATTTAATCATGATGATTGATAAAAAAATAATAACACTATCAGAAAATTGAGAAGTGATGGTAACTTGTTAAATATTTATCAATAATGTAATGAAATTGGAAAAGCAATACTCACTAGATATATCACTAATTATGATAAAGAAGAAGAGATGCAATATATTACCTATGATAGATCTGAAGAAGCATTAGCCCAAGAAATCTTCCTGGCCATTTATCAATAACTATCTCCATTCCTAAGAAAACAACTTGCTCAATTGGAATATATTAATGTAAAACTTTATAATGAATATTTAATTTCTTGTGATTCAGATATTTGTGAAGATTATGTACAATTTGAACAAGTTGAAGAACCACTGGAAGAAAAACATACAGAATCAGAAAAGGAAGAGAAAGCTGAAGATAGTAATTATGATTCAATTAAAGAAATCTTAAACAAATACTATACAGCATCTGGAGATTATGAAGATAAAGTAGAAGAAGAATAATAACTCGAAAAATAGTCAGCAAATTTAATGATCAAAATTTATAATGATAAAGACAAAGGAAAAATGCCTGAATGAGCTTATGAATATGATGTAGACTTTGATCTTAGATATTCTAGAGAAGAAGTAATCCTGGTTCATCCTCATTAAACAATTATAATTGATCTTTATTTGGCAATTAAAGTTCCTGTAGAAATTGTTTGTTAACTAATATCTCAATTATCACTGACCAAGAAAGGAATAAAAGTTAAAGAAGGAACTATTAATGCTGGATATACTGGAAATATTGAAGTTCTTTTACATAACAATTCCAATAAATCTTATGAGATCTAACCTAATGAACAAATTGCTCAAGCAATCTTTTTATAACTTGTCCCAATTGAAGAAATGATACCTGTAGATACTAGAGAAGAATTAGAAAAATCATCTTGTGGAACTCAAGAATTTGGATCAACTGGAAAGGATGAAATGAAAATATACTTTTTAGATAAAGAAGAAATTGAAAAAGTAGTTGAACAATAAGAATTAACACTTGGATAACAAGATACCTTACATAACTTATTACAAGTATATAAAGATATCTTTGCAACAGACCTTAATGAACTTGGACAAATCAATATTATTCAACATTTAATTAATACTGGAAATGAAAAGCCTGTTTATTAAAAGGTTTATAAAGCAACTCTGCCTGATCAAGAGTTTATTCATGATGAAATCCAATAAATGTTAGATGCAGATATCATCCAAAAATCTAGTAGTTCCTGGGCCTTACCTATTGTAGTAGTAGCAAAGAAAAATGACAAAAAATGATTTTGTATTGATTACAGAAAACTCAATACTTTCACAAAGAAAGATGTCTACCCTTTGTCACGAATTGATGAAATGATAGATAATCTTGGAGATGCAAAATGATTTTCATCTATGGACCTTACATCTGGTTATTAGCAAATTGAAATGAAACTATTCAATATTGAAAAGACAGTATTTATCTCAAGAGAAGAATTATACAAATTCAAAGTTATACCTTTCAGACTTTGTAATGCATCAGCAACTTTTCAATGAGCTATGGATAGTATACTTGAAGATTATAACTGGAAATTTGCCATGATCTATATTGATAATATAAATATATATTCAAAAACATGGGAAGAATATCTGGAACATCTACAAAAAGTATTCTAATAAATTAGAAAAGCTGGATTAAAACTCAATTTGGAAAAATATAATTTTACTCGAGATAACTTACCCTTTCTTGGATATATTATTACTCAAGATGGAATTTTATCAAATCTCTTAACTATTCAATGAATTCAAGAGTTTTCTACACCAATAAATATCAAGAAGCTTAGATCATTCTTAGGATTAGCTGAATATTACAGAAAATTTGTCAAAGGATTCTCACAGATAGCAGTACTATTATTTAAACTTCTAAAGAATGATATCATTTTCATTTGAACTGTAGATCAAGAAAATGCATTTTAAACTTTGAAGAAAAAGCTCATCTCTGCTCCAATCCTAATCTATCCTGACTTTATCAAGAAATTTTATCTTTATACTGATGCCTCTGACTCTGAACTTGATGCAGTATTATCTCAAAAAGATGATGAAGGAAGAGAACGAGTAGTAGCCTATGCAAGTATCTCATTAAAATCAGCAGAAAAGAATTATAGTATCACTGAAAAAGAAGCTCTAGCTATAGTCTGGGCTGTTAGACAATTTTGACATTACCTTCTTGAATCTCTTTTTGAAATCATTACTGATCATAATGTACTTTGATAGCTATTTACTAAACAAGTTAATTCTGAATCCTGAATTTCAAGATGGATAATGATCATGATAGAATATAACTTTATTATCACCTATAAAGCTGGAAAGACCAATCAAAACATGAATACACTCTCAAGAATATATTTACAAAAGTAGAACATCAGATATACTTAATTAATTAACTAATTGGAATAATTTTTATTGGATGATTAATTAAATAACTTATCTAAACCTGATTAATTCAACACAATGGATTTAACAACATATTATGACTTAATAAGATATCTAGAAAATAAAAGTTATCCTGTAGGATATACTGAAGAACAACAAAAGAAAATTCATCAACAATCAAAATACTTTTTAATTATTAATGAAGTACTTTATAAAAAGAATAGAAGAAAGGAACCTATCACATCACTTCAAGTATTGAAAGAAAATAAAACTGAAGCAGTAATGACTAGCATATATTCAGATTTACTTGCTGGACACTTTGAATTTGATGAAATTTATCAACAAATTACTATTAGATATTGATGGAATAGAATGGGAACAGATATAAAGAACTTTATTAGATCTTGTGAAACTTGTCAAAAAACTGGTGGATGAATAATAAAACAGTCTCTATATTCTATTAAAGTTGGATAATCTTTTGATAGAATTATAATCGATCTTATTGACTCTTGTAAAGTAACCAAGAAAAGAAATCAATATATTGTTGTAGCAATAGATCTACTTACAAAATAGCCTGAAGCTAAAGCAATTCCAAATAAAGAAGCCAGTATAATCATCAAATTTATTTTTGAAAAAATAATTTGTAGATACAGATATCCTAAAGAGTTACAGTCTGATCAAGAAACTGAATTCACAGCTCAAGTAATTGAAGAACTTGTCACTTGATTTGGAATTAAGCACAAGTTTTCATCACTATATTACCCACAGACCAATAGAATAGTAGAATAATTTAATAGAACTTTATGTGGAATACTTCAAAAATATTGTATTACATTAGATGAACAATAGAATGTGTACATATCATCAGCATTATTTGTATACAGAACACTTTAAAATAATACTACCAAGCATGAATCTTTCTTCTTGACTTATGGAAGAGATGCCTAATTATTAATTGATTTGAAATATCTATCACTAATAGCAGAAAATGAAAATAAAGAAGATAAAATATTAGATCGAATATTTTTTTTAATCTATCACCTACCAGATGATATCAATACTATATAAAATTGAATCAAAAGATAGCAATAACAAATAAAAAAAAGATATGACTCAAAATTACAAAGAACTACACAATTCAAAATTGATGATAAAGTTCTAGTATACAATATAAAACAATATGTTATTCACAGAAATAAATTTCAGTCATAATGGAATACAAAATAGTTTTACATTCATGAAACTCTTGGTAATGGAGCCTATAAATTATGAAATTAACATAACTAACTATTATGTAAAACTTTTAATGATACTTAACTGAAGTCTTATCACAGTAGAAAAGAATACTTTAAGTCAAAAATAATTATTGAACATATGGAAATACTAATAACAGAAGAAGAAAATGAAGAATAGATTTTTAGTCTTATGATATTTATTTATTTACCTCTTGATTTACACACACTTTATTTAATAGTACATACATGTATACATGTTGATCACTTATTAAAAATTTTATTTTATAAATATAGGACTTTTACTTTAATATTTTCTTTGGATTTTTATCACTTTTAATTATTTTTATATCCTTATAAAATAGCTTAGTTTCTTATTAGTATTTAACTCTTTAAAGATGAATACTCTTTTTAGTAATTTTAATTTTATTCAAAATATTTTGATCCTTCATCAGCAATTGAAAAATAACAAATTTAATAAAACTTTACAAATTCAAAAAGATCAGTTAATACTTGAAGACAGTAATCAGAAAGTAATATATAATCTTGTTACTAGAAGACAACTTAATACTAGTATGGTCTTGAAAATATCTCAATAACCAGAATTTATCATAGAAGAAATCTCAACTTCAACAAGTAATTCACAGGGTACCCCTAGAGTAAAATAATTTGTAGATATAATCAATACAGAAATTTTGAGAATAATAATTATAGCAAATATTACTTATCAATTTCAACCTGACCAAAGCTGAAAGACAAGAGTTCAGATAATATTTAATGATCTTTTTGAAAATCATAATAATTAATCTGATAAATTACAATTCATTAGATATTAGTACTTTAGACAATTATTAAAAGAAATATCTAGATAACATTCTTGAAAATTAATGGAGTTACAAAGAGAAATGGCATAGTCAAAAGAAGTTACTTCAATTAGAAGATATTTCCTTCTTGAAAAATAAATTTATCAGCTTTTAGAAAAATATGGACTTGAGAAAGCATACAACTTCCAATGAATTACCTATAATAACCTGGTACATATAAGAAATGAAGAAATCAAAGAAATTTTGAAAAGGATTTAATAATCTTACTAGAGCTTAATCTTACTTAGAGAGACCAAATATTACTATAGTAACATAAATTTCTTTAATTTTATAATTTTTTGAACTTAGAAAATGTGACCAATTAATTGATCTTTGAACAATATGTAATTTAGAATGATATAATTAATGTATCAGTTATGGATTCAATCATGATTTAATAATATTTTTGCAATGTTCTTGCAATATTTTTGTAACGTTCTAAGATCATCAATGAATAATTAGCCCTAAAATCAATAACAGTTTACAAACAGTTTAATAATGGTTCAGAAATACTTTAGAAACAGTTCATCAATGAATTTCATTTATTTTTATCTTTTATCTTTTCTTTTTGAAACATATATCTTATCTATTCTAAAACTTTTAATATTCCACATCATCATATCCATCGCTGGGTAGATGATGATGTCCTGGCCCACCAAACACACCGGCGTTTATGGGATGAATACGATGCTGCTGCTCAATAAAGAAGGTAGCCGATTGCGTACGAGGGCGAACGAGAACTTGCTGCGCATTGTTAATGTAAACAGTCTCCGAGAAGATTTGTGACGAAAGACTTGAGATCCGGATAGTGGGCACCAACAGATGACCAGTTTTAAGAGGAACTAACGTGATGAAAAATTTTTGTATTTCTCCAACCTGTCATGCAAAAGTGAAATGAAAATTGTGATTCGTAAAAAAATGAAAGAAAATTTTATTCTGAATTTCTACCTTAGATTTAAAGCATAATTTCTTGTGCCCCGATAATAACCAGTTATCGAAATCTACGTTTACGTCATAAAAGAATTCCAAGGGCTTATCTTTATCTTCACCAGGCGGTGAATAATTCCAATATGACGATTGTTGAATTATCAAATAGCAATGACACGGTTCTCCAACTACCAGCTGGTTTGATTTTGTAATTATAAGCTCGACCGTATTCAGAACCTTAATTTAATAAATAGGATGATTAAATGCCATTCACTTTTACAATAATAGTTGGTCATTTTCTTCTCTACCTTTGATAATGGCACATCAATAGGGAATGATATTTTGGCGTTGAGTCCTGTTGCTAGTTTATCAACATCATCTTTATGAATTTGGTTGTACTCCTATATCATATAATTTAAATTTAATAATTCCATTCGGTGGATAGACACCATAGCATATACCTACTTTCCAAAACTCTGCGACAACATTCACCAATGACTTTTTAGCATCTCCATGACTATTAAAAATTCGTTCACACTGCGTCGAATCAAATTCACCAAGTTCTAGTATATCGGACATTCCATACCAATGATAATCCACATTTTGTAGTAATTGTTCATTTACATTGTCCGTGACAAAGGTTGAGTGTTGTAATAAATTATGTTCTTTCAATAATTTATTAAATGTACTTTTGATAAAATGTTCTATCTCTAAAAGAAAACATCAGATTCAATTAACAAAAAAAAAAAAAAGGGATAAAAGTCAATCTTATAAATAATTTTTGATACTTGCCATCTTTAAGCGTACGATGTTTTACAATAAAGTGTACTTGTGTACTGATTATTTTGGAATTTTCTATTTGTGAATCATCTTTTTTTATTATTAAAAAAATAATCAGCAGACCTGAAAATTTTTACAAGAATTGATACAAATTGAGAATATCTCCTTACCTTTCCTGGATAATTTGTATACAAAAGATGCATGTTGTTTTGGAAATAAGGTCTAAAAATATTATCATAAGAATATGATCAAATGCTTAGCTACATTTCAAAATACATGACGAAATATAATAACCCAATTTTCTTACCATAGTCGACTGCGTCTGCGCCGCATTGTCTACGACATTGTACATTTTTGAGGGGAGTAGAGTTGTGGATAATATCCGAACAGGTAATGATCCATTCGATGTTATATCCATTTTTAAGTATAGACTATTACATTTTAATATGTAGTAAATAAAAATTATTATTTACTATACAAATACAAATATGATAATAAACATTTACCAGTCATCACGAAATATGTGAAATTCCGTAACAGAGAAAGGTAGCCACACTTTTACCGTATCAATCGATGAAAAAACACGCGATTTCTCATTACTCACATATTTCACAGAAATTTTAACCTGTGCGATAATTAAAAATAAAAAGAATAAATTAAAAATCAATTGCTGAAAAATAATAAATCATCAGCACAGGATTATTAATTCACCTTATGTTCTATTGAGCCCCAATTACAGTCATATGGAATTTTCAATAAAATTATTCGATTTGGTTCAATTGCAGGTATCCGTATTCCAAATTCCGTAGGCTCCAATTCCTCTTCGCTTACAATTTCATCGGATATCGTGTCATCTTTTATAACCAAATAATTCTTAATTTGAAATAATCGTTGAATTCAAATAATGTAAATCATCAATCACAACATACCAACCACAGACTTGATCACAGCATGATACGCATTTTGCGTAGGAAAAGACAGTCCTTCAGAAATCGGTTTAAGAATTAATGTGCCTTCCTCGATACTTTTTAGACCGGTAAATACTCGTGCAATGAAATACTGCTGTTCACCAATATGAACTATTATTAAATTAATTAGACTCTTATGTTTATAAAAGAATTCATCGATGGAAAAAAACTAATTAAAAAACAAACTTACTTTCGGTGGGAGCAACAACTTGAGCTCTTAAAATTGCTGGATGATCATTTATTCTAAAAGCTCTTTTCCTGCCTTCGTTTAGGAAATTGTGTGTGAATACAACTTTTCCAATATTCATACGACAATTTTCGACTACATAACTTCCACATGCTGTAGTCTAACAAATGACAAAGAGAATTGTTTGATTAATTAAACATCAAGTTGCAATGCAGATAAAACCAATTAAATTTCTTTATTTACATCTGAATAAAGATGATACGTGTTAATTCCAGGTTTGAGTTCCTCGTCTCTAATTACAAACCAAACTTCATCGTTTTCTCCGCTGACTAGTCGGACTGCGAGTTGATCAAAAGTAAATGTCTAAAGAAAAAATTAAAAAGTTTAAAAGAATTCTAAAGCCGAGACATGAAAAAATTATAAAATTACCGTTAATAAATTGTTTTTTAATTGAACCTTTAAATAAGGTTCATCATCAGTAATATAGTCGACTATTGATGTTACTAGAACTGCAAACATCGGTCTGAGTGATCTTAAGACCTCTAGGTAATTAATAAATTTGAATCATTACCATAATGAATCCAAAATATATCATAACGTAAAATAATTCTTTTTACCAATCTCCAAAGTAACCGCAAGTTCCTTTAATTCTTCTCCATAAAATGCAGCTTGTTCTTTAGTCAATAACGCGTGGTTCTTTAGCAGCGTCACACACGCAACCGCATAAGTGTTGGTTATATTAAGGAATATTATTTAGAACGATAATAATACATGCACATGCCACACATCCACCCACATTTTATAGGAAAAGGATATTTTTTGACATGACCCAATTTTTTTAAACACGCGGCATACTTAGTCAAAAGACTATTTTCAATTACAGACCAACCATGTTCACCGTAACTCCACGGTAACTTTTCCATTAATGCAGCAGCATCACTATAATTTTGACGATGACTATGTTCATAATCAATTAACGAAAAATATCTATTAAAATTTATACATCAATATATATATGAAGAAAAAAACGTATAAAAATTCCTTACAACTGCAGAGCGGCAACATCACCATGTAATCGCAACACACTTCGTGTACGAGTACTTGCCTCATAAACTCTTTGTGCGGCATTCGTTATTTTCTATCGGTAACGAAGCACTTTATATTAGATTAACTCGGATTCATAGGTTAAAATGCATAAATTGATAAAATTATTACCAAATAAAGAAAATCAAAGGCTTCTGTCGATTGGAGAGCAGTCAATAAATCTGGATTTGTAATTGCAGGCGTACTTATGGTTTCTTCATCATCATGATTATTCAATTGGGACGAGGGGAAATGACTCAGTGCAGTCATAAAAGGGATATCCGATGGTAAATGTTCATAATATATTCCCAATTTGTCAAGCTAATCAAATTTAATTGGGTAACTGAGTATTTATAGAAAAAGCAGCAGCATAATTTGCAAATCGTGCATATCGAAAAAAAATCAATCACCTGTTTCCTAGCGAGGTCAAGTAGCTCGCCTTTCGAAGTATTAAAAGCAATCAACTCCGCATCATCAAGATGATTAGCAGGCGCCAACTCTTCGCATTCGTTTACAACGCTCATACACGACGAATAAATCCACGACTCCAAAAAGTACTTTCCTACAGTTTCCTTGCTGTCATTGATCGATCGCGCAAATGACGAAACAAATATTTGGGCGCGTCGATAAATTTCAACAGGTCTATGCAATCTACCCAGTAATTGACATTGTCGTGCAAATAGATAATTTCGAAAATCGAACACAGATATAGCGTTTTGCATTATGAGATCGCGATATGGCTTCTTTTTAATGTCTAAAATGTTAGCACTATCATCTTTGGGCTCTTTTCCACCAAAGTGGCCAAACCATGCTAGCGCTCTATCTGATTTGAATAAAATATTCTCATTAATATCAAAGATAATATATTGCTAGGTATGAATCGTAAAAGGCAAGGAAATGATCTACCTTTCAGCACCTGGAAAAACGAAGCTTCTAATTCATCATATTGGAGTAAAGCATCTTCATATAAATTCATTATTTCAAAAGATTGCGCTAATCCTTCCTAAAAAAAAGTAATTTATAAAATTTTACACGATTGAAAGAATTCAGTTCAATATATTCCGAATTTTTACCTTCAAAATAAAAAACGTACAATAATTCCAACCAGGAATTGTTCTTTGCGCGTCTAATCGGCGTATATCATCTTCGTATTGCATCACATGTTGATCAAAACTATTAAGTATCCCTTCTTTAATTTTTGATATTGTATCTTGCCAAGCTTCTAAATCCTCTGAATCGTTATCTGATAGTCTCAGATAGACGCATCTATTGTTACAGAGAAAAATTTAGAAGTCGTTTCTAATAATAATATTGATAACGAGAATCAATCGGGAATAACGTGCCTATCGCGTTTAGGCGTATTAAAATCTGCTTTAATTTTGTCGAAAACTGTTCCTTTCATATTAAAATATTTAGCAGCAGCATTTCTTATCGACTCATGGTGAGAGACATAAATAATCAACCATTCTTGATTTTTTTTAGAAGTCACAATGCTTAACCAGTCACGAATTTGTTTTTTAACTGATTGTCGATATGTTTCATTATCCTACGTTTTGATCGAAAACAAATGAATTATGCGATGGTTTTGTGAAATTCTATGATTGTGCGCCATTTTTTCGCGAAATTAAATAATTCTTTTAGCCAATGGGTCCGAACTTACATCACAATTCACAAAGTATAAATTCAAACACGGTTTTTCAAGGAGTGAAGCAGGCATTTGGTGCTGCTTTCCTCCAGTATCAGGTGTAAGTCGTTTAAACTCCACACCCAAAGTATGTATAGTACGAACAGGCCTATTCGCAGATTTCCATTGTAAATTTCGTAGTGGGAGATGTGTAGGAAAACCTTTGGCAACATATTGCCAAAGATTATATTCATCGGTATCTTTACGCGTAGAATGAGTAAGTATGAGTAAAGTATGAGAAAAATAGCTTACTTTATTTGCTCAAGATAAAATACTAAACAATCAGTCAGACACCTTACAAGTTATTATGACCTTCTTGCTGTCCATGTTCGAAAAAAATGCGTAGTTTCAATTCCAAAATTTTGTATACATAATTCCGGCGAATCAACTTGTGGACTTGTGGTGAATTCACGTGAACTGGGTCATTGGACGACTTTTAAATTCAACCAAAAATTTTAATCACACGAATCTTTTCATACATCACTCACATAGTCGAACGCATCAAGCTTCGTAGACACTGCACTTGGAAAAACAAAATCAAATGATTATAAAGAATGTGACTATAGAGAGATTTTAATTATAATTAGTTAATGATTAATAATTTAACTTGCAAATAATTTAAGAAGTTAGCATTAAATTTACATATTTATGTAATCTTTTTTTTGCTCATAATTTGATTTATATAGTAATAATCTGTAAAATTGATATATAGTGATTATTTAATTTTATAAAGAGAGTTTCTCTATTACTTATAATTTAAATAGTAATAATTATACAGATCATTATTATATAAATTATGTGAACTAAAAACTTGATGTAACAAAATTGATCAAATTATTTTTATTATTTATTATTTTAATTATATAAAAGTTAAGTCAAAAGCAAACAGATTTTATTTAATTATATAAACTTATATTTATTTTATTAAGATAAAATAAAGTTAAAAAAAAAATATAAAACAAAAAATATCTAAATTATTATTATATAAAATTATTAATACATAAATACTTAAATAGCAATATCTCTGAAAGATACTTATAAAGATATAAATATAGAAATAAATAATTATAAATAAAGAATATAAAAAGAATAATATGCTAGTTATATTAATAAAATAAAATTAAAAAAAAATCCTATTAAGAAATCTATTTATAATTAAGATAATTATAATATAGTAAGTCATATATAATATCAGAAAATTTTTGAGAGCATAGTTTTGTATAGATCTTTAAATTCAAAATTTACATAAAACTTCAAATCTGATAACAATTGGTAAAGAAAAAAAAATTGTAATAAAATATAGGTCTGTGCAGATTTTTTAATTTTTTTTAAAATTCTGTGCAAAACTTCATAATATCAATTTCAAGTAGCAGTAGCAATTTCAAGTAATAGTAGAATTCATAGATTAAATAATAATAAAGATATTTATTTTATTATAAATTATATATATATAATAATAAAATACAAATTTAAAGAAAATTATATTATATAAATTTGTGATCCAAGTCAATAATCTTTTGAATAAAAATTAGTATTTTTAAAGACTTCAAAGAAATAAATTACAAAGAGTATTAAAAAAATTTACAAAATTATCATAGTTATCATCTTTCTCATTATCATCTTCTTCAATCATATCCTTAGTTCATGACTTTTAGTATTTTTTCTTTACTGCTTGCTCTGCCTTTTCAATTTCTTTTTTTACTATTTCTACTATCATTTCTGATATTGCTAACTGATTATTTTCTATAGCTCACTAAATATTCATTATATGAATGATTTTTGATGCAAACTTTAAGTAAATTCAAAATATTACTTATCATAAATACATATACATATCTTGCTACTGATCTATCTTTGTATTTGATTTTTGAACTTGATGGATTGAGAAGAATATTACAGATAGCTAGAACAAATATGCAATGTATTAATAGTAACACTTTTTTTTATATTTCTTAAATATCATATAATTGATATTTGTAAGTAATTTATTATTTTAGAAGAGATTTTTATATGCAGTTTGAGTTTTCTTATTTCTCTTTCATTTGGTAAGGTGGATAATAGATATATTATTATCAACTCTTACTAACTTTTCTTTACTGAATGTTGAAAAAATAACATTTCAGACAATAGAAGTATAGTTATTACATTTACTATGATATTTTACTCTTATCTAAAATTATCAAACAAAAATAATTAATAAAAAATTTATAGATTTATATAATTTATGACAAATTTGATAAATATATTTTTTTATAAATATAGATATTCACATATTATGATTCAGATTATCAATATAATTTTTAGCATTTTTTACCAAATATTTCTCTAATATTTGTTAATATTTCTTGAAGATTAGAAAGAGGATTGTAAAGATCAACTTCTTGGCTATCTTCTTGTATACTTGCTTTATAGAATAATAGAAAAAAAAACTTTAGTAGATCTTGCAAATTGATTTTTGATTTTAAAAATAATCAAAGATAAGTTTCTTCCAGAATATTTCGGATAATTTGTTAGTGATAACTAATTTTTTAATTAATTTGGTTTATTCTTGTACTTGATCACCTAAAAATTGATAGAGATGATATATACTATTAATTTTTTTGTTTAGAATATTTATTATATATTTAAATTCTTTATAGATCAAAGATCTTTCATTATTTGATGCTTAAGTAGATAGAAATTATATTAATAATAAAGGACACCTAATATTATTAATCTTCATATTATCACTAAATAATAAATGATTAGATAGAATAAATTGATATGTAAAAGAATGAGATGATAGAAGAGAAGAAATCACAATAAGATTTATAATTTCTTTATGCTTACTTTTATCACTTATTATATATAATAGAAAGAAATTAGCAAAAATATTTATTTATAATATCTCTATATAATTTTTTACAGATATCAATTTACTAATCTGATAAAGATAAAGTAGCAGACAAAGTAGTAGGTGAAGTAGCAAATAAAATAGCAGACAAAAAAATAAATCGCAAAGATAAAATAACAGGTATAAAAGAAGATAGAGTTGATTATCAAAATTTTAGATTTATTAAAGTAAGATTAAGAAATTTAATTAGGAAATTCTTATAATCTTTATAATCACAAAAAAACTTTAAAAGATCTTGTCCACTTTTTGTGACTATATGACTAAATAGATCTTTTGTTTGATCAGAAGCTTGCATTTCTATTTATTCTATGTTGAATGATATTATATCAATTAATTTTGAAGAATTATCTTTGAAAGATTTCTTAGATTATCTTAATGATTTGCAAAAATATTTGAATATAGTTATTAAAAAATAATAATAATGAATAAAGTAATAAAAAAATAGAGAAGCAACTTGTTATTTATATAATAAATTGCTATAACTATCATACTTTATCAGATTATAAAAAAAATTTGTGACATATTTTATCTGTTCTTATTAATGCTATATTAATGTTATATTAATATTATAATGCTAGTTATTATCTATATAACTTTAATAAATCATTAGTATTTATTATATGAAAAAAAAACTTATTTATTAATGATAATAATATTTCTAAAATACAGAAAATCTTTCTAAATGCATCACAAGAGATCCAGAGATTAGTTTTTAAAATATATTTAGGAAGATCTTTATACTTAAAAATAAATCAAAGTTTTATTCCCCTTTAATTAATATATAATATTATAAACTATACTCTAGAAGGTAGGTTTTACCATGAATATAGTTTATAATAAGTTTTGAGGATAAAGACTGAATTATTTATAAAGGTAAAGAGAATTATAATTATTCTAAAGGTTTCCTAGTACTAATACTTACGAGTATTATATTAATACAAGGCAAAAATAAAATAAAATAAAATTATAAAATGAAGCTGTGATCATGAATATTAAACTAAGGGTGGTACCAAAAACTAAGTAACAAATGCTTAAACAATTGCAACAAATGCAAACAAAACTAAGACAATCAATACCAAATCAAAATAAAGATAACAAATGTAAAACAAAGCTTTTGCATGTAGGGAAGCTTATTGAACCTTTTTTAATAGAGGTAACAAATGCCAAATTCAAGCTTTTGCACATAGGAAAGCTATCAAGAATCTTTTTAATCAAAATATAATCTATTACAATAAAAGAGATAATTGAAAGCAGAATATCAAGATCAGTTCATAAGAAAAATTACAAGATAAGTATAACTCAAGTGTTTTCAAAAGATAATTGAATTATTGCTATTCAAGTATATTTATTTCAGATCTCAGAACAGAGATATTTATATATCTTTGAGGTTTTACAAGTTTCTATCTAAACTCATTTACTACTCTAGATTATAATTACAATCTTTAGGACAAAATATCAATAAATGAACAAGTAAAGATAAGAAATAAGATACATGTGATAAGTTAAATGATAATACAAATGATAAAATAAAATGAAAAGATAAGATATATGTTTCAAAAAGAAAAGATAAAAGATAAAAATAAATGAAATTTATTGATAAACCATTTCTAAAATGTTTCTGAACTATTATTAAATTATTTGTGAACTATTATTGATTTCAGAGCTAATTATTTATTGATGATCTTAGAACATTACAAAAATGTTGCAAGAACATTACAAAAATATTGTTGAATCACAATTGAATCTATAATTGATATACTAATTATATTATTCAAAATTACATGTTATCTAAAAATCAGTTGATTGATCATATTTTCTAAGTTCGAAAAATTATGAAATTAAAGAAATTTATGTTACTATAGTAACAATAGCTATGTTAATGAAAAGTCTGCCTGAATTTTACTTAATAGTGGAGTATCATGAAATTTCATTGATGAAGTATATGTTAGGAATAATTAATTACAAATACATAACATGAATCTTATTACTGTAAAACTTGCTGATGATCATAAAAAGGAAGTCAACTTATCTGTAGTAATCAAGAAATTAAAGCTGGATATATATCATATCTCTAATATCAATATTTAAGTTCTTAATATTTAACGCTATAATCTTATACTTGATAAATCATGACTTTATCATATTAATTTCACTATTGACTAGCATAATAATTCCATGATATTTTATTATAGCAATAAAGTAATCAAGATTAATGCTAGCAAAGATAAACTTATATCTAGTTGCAACTCACTTTATGTATCTTAACAATAATTCACTAAAATTTCATCTGATGCTAAATTATTGTAATCTGTATTACTATAAAAAAAATACATCAAGAAGTAATAACTTCTCATAAAGTCATCCAATTAGTTAAAGAATTTGCTAATGTATTTTCTACTTCACTTTCTAATGAACTACCACCAAAACATGCTATAGATCATGCTATTGATTTAATATCTGGCTTAGAACCATCATCTCATCCTATATATTACTTGTCTTATATTAAAATGGATGAATTGAAAAAATAATTATCTGACTTACTTAGCAAAGATTTTATTCATCTAAATCTTTCACTATTTGGAGCACCTGTCTTATTTATACATAAAAAGAAAGGAATTCTTCATCTTTATGTTGATTATTGTATCTTGAACAAAATTATAATTAAAAATCAATATCTTTATCTTATTTTGATGAATTAATAGATCATTTAGCTGGAGTACAATACTTTTCTAAATTAAATCTCTACTCTGAATATCATCAAGGAAGAAGATATTCATAAAAAAGTATTTGATAATTTAAAACAGCATTTAATCATTGCACTTATCTTAATTTTACCAGATTCTAAATTACCTTTCATAATTATAACTGATACATCTGAATTTATTATAGAAACTGTTCTTAGTCAAAACTATGGAAAAGATGATCAATCTGTTACTTATGAGTTACGTAAACTATTCTTAGCTGAAAAAAACTATCCAATACATGAAAAGGAACTTCTCACTATTATACATGCTATTTATTTTTGGAAACTATATTTGGAAGGACAATAATTTATTATTATTACTAATTATGCATTACTTGAATATATTAAAACATAACATAATCTTTCTAAATATTAAGCTTACTGATTGGAAATCTTACAAGCTAATAATTTTATTATTAAATATAAACTAGAAAAAGAAAATATAGTAGCTGATGCTTTGTCTCATCTACTACAAGTGAATAATATTACTACAATCTCTGCATAACTTATTAATAATGAAAAGTTACAATAAGGATATGAAAATAATAAATATTTCAAGAAAATCTGAACAACTCTGTATAATTCTGAAGTATTTATATCAAAGTAACAATCTTTATGACACTTTGCTCTGAGAGATAAAAGAATTTATTTAAAAAATACTAATCATCTCACTATTTTCAAGAATAAAACTCTGAGAACTCAAATTTTGAAGGAATATTATGACATCTCTATTTCTGGTCATTTAGAAATTGACAAAACTTATGAATATTTACAAAGATCATATTACTGGTCAAAAATATCCAAGGATATTTATAAATACATTCTCAGTTATGAAGAATACCAAAGAAATAAAAGTAATAATTAGTCACTCTCAGAACTTTTACAATTCTTGAAGATATCTAAACAATATTAAGAATAAATTATTTTAGATTTTATCATGCAATTATCTACAACTTGCCAAGAATATAATATAATTTTAGTTATTATTAATCATCTTACTAAATAAGCTCATTTTATTCCTACTCACATTACTATTATTACATCTGAAGTTGCTAAACTATTCTTCAATAATATTTTCAAACTACATGGACTATCTCAAGTTATAATTTCAAATCATGATGTC
Source organism: Ambispora leptoticha (assembly GCA_910591765.1). Lineage (NCBI taxonomy): Eukaryota > Fungi > Glomeromycota > Glomeromycetes > Archaeosporales > Ambisporaceae > Ambispora > Ambispora leptoticha. Next base: position 1,034 of record CAJVPS010000842.1, on the reverse strand, counting down.
AAATTTACTAGTCATTTCTGAAAATCACTATTTGAATAAATTAGAACTAAATTAGCTATGTCAACTGCATTCACTCACAAACTAATAGTTAAACTGAGAGAATAAATCATACTCTAGAAGAAATATTACAAATCTATTCTACTTACAATCAAGATTGCTGGAATAAATATCTTGCTACTATTGAATTTGCATATAATAATTCAATTTAAGTTTCTTTTAATCACACATCTTTTGAGTTAGACTATAATCAACATTCAATTATACCTACAATACTTATCACAGATAATAAAGTTATTATCACTGATGAATTTATTTAATATTAGAATAATATAATTAAAGATGCTAAAGACTTATTAATAGAAGCACAGGATTACTAATCAAAATATGCTAATCAATATTGTCATTATCAAGAATTTAAAATAGGAGATCAAGACTTACTTTTAACTTATAATATTATTAATCTTATAAATAAATAACGCTTTAATAAAAAGCTTACACCTAAATATATTGATTCCTTTTCTATTCTTGAAGTTATTTTACCTATTGTATATAAATTAGATTTATCTTCATATATGAAAATCCATCCTATCTTTCATATTTCATTATTAAAATTATATAATCCTAATGATAATAAAGATTTTATTTATCTAATTCTATCACAATTAATTATCATATCTGAAACTGATGAAGAAGAATATGAAGTGAAAGTAATCTTAGATAAAAGAATCATTTGAAATAAATCTTAATACTTAGTTAAATGACTAGATTACCCTCTTCATAATTCTATCTGGGAACCTTTGGAAAATCTTCACAATACTATGGAACTCATAAAATCTTTTGAATCAAAATATCAATAAGGATATTGATTCTTAAGAAGAAGAGAATTGTAATAAAATTATATTAGATTTATATTTTATTTTGCAAATTGTTGCTACATTACATACTGTACTACACATGACTTACTGTACTATAATTACTTGATTATATCAAGAAAAGTCATCCAATTTATTTGAGTTATTTTAGCTATGGGTAGT
>CAJVPS010000841.1:0-19381 GCA_910591765.1 Ambispora leptoticha | reverse complement strand
CTCTATTGAGAGAGCATTTTGGTCAAAGTAAATTCACGTATATTATCTTATTGAGAAGATAATCATATTTTTGTTAAAAAGTAAAACACGTATAAATTATCTTATTGAGAAGATAATCATAATTCATCAGTTATAAATCTTACACATATTACTTTATTCAGAAAAATAGTTAGTTGTATAACTCTCTTGGATCTATAAAAAGTAAACAATTGCTGTGAACATAGTCACTATTACCATTTTAAAATAATTACATACGCATAATCTTAAAACGGTAACAATATTAATAACTAATCTAATTTTGTTACAAATATAATATTAAAAATTATAATTTATAAATTTATTAATTTATTTATTAAAAAATATAAAATTATTAATATAAATATTATAATACTAATTTTTATTTTTTTCTAAATTATTTAATTTACTTGCTTAATTTATTTTTAATAAAAAATATTTTTCTAACTAATTATTATTTAATTATATAAAGAGATTTATAAAAATCTTATCTTTTTTAATATTAATTACAGATTTACTTGAATTTAATATTAGATATAGTTATTATAACATAAATATTTTATATAAATTGCTTTTTAAGATAAGCTAAACTGATAAGTTTTTCTTATATATTTTAATAATATTTTTAATATTAATTACAGATTTGCTTGAATTTAATATTAAATATAGTTATTATAGCATAAATATTTTATATGAATTACTTTTTAAGATAAGCTAAACTGATAAGTTTTTCTTATATATTCTAATAATATTTTTATTTTTTAGTAATTTGAATTTGAATTACTTTTTATCAGCTTTAAAATATATTTTTATTGAAAAAAATATTTAATAATTAAATATATAAAAAAAGAAATTATCAAATATATTAGAAAAAAAAGATAAATTATTAATGTATCTTAATAATCTGAATTTGTAATCATGATTCTTTTCTTATATATTTTTTCTTTTATATATTTACTATTATACATAATATTCTTTAGAATATACAAGTATTTTTATCTCTTAAAATTGATTAAGATTCAGATATTCTATATGATAATATATAATATTAATTAAATATACAAAATTTTTTAAATATTATTAAAATAAAACTAATAATATAATTAATAATATTAATTATTATATAATTTTAAATCAAATATAAATCAATATAAAAAGATTTATATTTCAAAATAAAAATTAATAATTACTCTAATATTATTATTATTAATTTATAATATTAAAACTTCAAATTATGCAAGCAAATTATTTTATATTTAATAAAAATATATTTCAAATTTTACAAGAATTAAATTAGTAATTATAAAAAATTAAAGTTTCAAAATTTAATAATTAAATTATTTATATAATAAAATTTATGAAACAATAATTCAAAAAAGTTATTACTAGTAAAAAAATTTTTTTTTATAAAAAATATATATTTAAATAAATCTTATCTTTAATCTAGAATCTTCTCAAATAATTATTAACTTTAATTTATATAAAAATTGATTATAAAAAACTCTACTTCTATTTTCAGAAACAAAGATAATTTTTTTCTGATTACACTGCATATTAACATAATATTTTATAAAAATAGTAACCTTATTAATTTTCATTTTCACTTAAGGAAAGCAAATATAACAAGAACAAATAAACTCACATTATCTTTTCAATTTGCTTTTATATCCTTGTATTCTGATCAGTCATCAGTAAATTCTCTCGCATCCCACATTCTTTGTGGAAAAGTTTTAAAATATTTTAGAAACTATGAAACAGAAAAGAAAATTGGTGGGCTGGATATAATATATAAAAATTTTTACATGTATGCATATTTTTTTATCTATCAATGATAATGAATTTTTTAAAAAAAAAGCAATTTTACACAAAAATTGTGATTTGGAATTGATAAATCAAACTTCTCGTCATTCCAGGCATCTCTTTCAAAGAATAAAAATATTGATAACTGCCATCACTATCTCTATCGCTATCATGAAAGTTAGATTCACGATAGTGATATAATTTTTCAATCTCTTATAATGTTTTTCTTTAAAATTGATAATAATAAATTTATACGCAATGTAGTTATCACGTGACAAATAGAAACAAGAACAATGATTACATTGTGTTACTATGGAATTTTTCAAGATTCCCAAAATCAGGTAATATAACGTGTCGAGATACATGTTCGCGTAATTCGGTATATTTTTTACTATAAAAAAACGTTCTGCGAGTCGAATTCAATAAAGAATTCATCCACCATTTTGATATACTCTTTTAGGATCTTGAAGTTTGAGATCTATAAGAATTTTAAAGAACACACATAGGTGTACGCATTTTAGCTGTTCTCACATTAAAATAAAACAAAATGACAACTTGTTATTTAGCCTCCGGCTCAACAAATGTTAAAATATGGGACTTGAGAGAAATTGATGGGACAACTCAGAAGGATGGTACTTCTCCAACAGAAACAGCGACAGCCAACAACAAAATGCTATATGGTGTAGAACTCGCTTCTTTTATGCCTTTGAGCTCAACCGCTGTAAATTGTGTGCGATGGAATCATGATAGTATCCTTTTTTTTATTTCTCCTCACATTCGAACTCTAGCTTTTTATTCTTGATGATTTTATATTCAAAGATCAGTTTCTCGCCGTGGCCGGTAATGAGAGCACGATAACAATACATAATCAAGAAGGAGCACGTATCGAATCGATACCTTTGAATAGTCTGGTACAGTTACAAAATTGTTGGTCTGACTGTTTTTCGCTTGATTGATTATTAACATTATTTTTATAGGAATATCCTGACATCAATACACTTCGCTGGGCTGACAAATCGCGACGGTTAATATTTGGAGGATCAGATAATATCGTGCACGAATGGGACGTGGAAGAAAAAAAATTTAGTAACTCATTAAAAGTTTGTGTTTATCTATCGTTTATAAAGTCTTAAACTTTTTTTTCATATCATTCTATTTTATTAATTACACTTTCTCAATAATTAAGGGACACAGTAGCACGATAATATGTCTGGATTTGAATATTGATGAAACATTAATTGCAAGTTCTAGTTCTAATGGAAATATTATTGTACACAATCGACAGAAGTCTAGCGCAAATAATTTGACGACAGGATTAACGAATCAGGTATTATATAAGAATATTTTTATTACTAGAATTCCATATATTCTTTAAACTTACTCTTAACATGTTACTGTGACCAAATAGCCGATCAACACTCTTGAATATTCTTACTTTAAGCAAGGTTTGCTTGCAGCTGGTGGTGGCGATGGAAAATTACGATTATGGGATACCTGTGTGTCCACGACAGCCATTCGGACATTTGATAGTGTACATCATGATTCGATAATGGGAATTGCATTCTCACCTCATAATTCATCGTTCATGGCCAGTGCTGGTCTTGATAGAAGAATTGTGCTTTATGATGTGGGGAAACAAGAGTAAGCTTTTAAATCGTGTTTGTGATTTTACGCACGATACGTGATAAGGCATTGACCTATTTGCTCATAATATCTCAGGGATGTGAAAACTCTAATCATCGAGTTTCCTTTAACGGCTTTAGCCTTCAAGTCGGATGGGCATACCTTAGCTGCAGGCACAGATAAAGGTGACGAGCATTTAGATCGTATCCTTCGTTTATGACTATAATTATTATGACCATTATTATTACTTGTCCTGATGTTCTTAAGCTAAGACAGTATTCATAATGTTTTCTTAGGTAAAATTCTTGTGTATGATCTCCGTTCACTTAGCAAGCCTATGTGTACGCTGTTGTGGCACGAACCATGTCCAATTCAATCTCTTCATTTTCAGGTAAAATTAGATGATAGAGCTTCTTTTTATGAATTCTGATTTGTAATTAATTTATGAATTTATAAACTAGTATAAATTACGACGCCCAACGAATACAAGAACAAGGAGTCACACTCGTACGTCATCTAAAGGATCAACATCTAGTACTGCTGCTGTTGCTCATACTAGATCAAGATCAGTTACTACTGTTTCTTCTACCACCTCAGCAACAGCAAGTGAATCAAAAAAAAAGAATCAAATAGACATTACAAATAGTGCTATTTCTCCTACATCAACTAAAGGATTCTCTGCTCTTAAATCACGATCATCTGCTCCTTCTTCTCCAATCACCATCACCACCAACGAAACAACAACAACAAAGGACAAGAATTATATGGACATTTTTTCTCCCGTAAAAGATAATCAGAATGAAACGAGTGGCATTAAAAGTTCAACTATGGATAGGCTAAAGGATGAGCTCTCTGCTCTCAAGTCACGACCATCTGATCCTCCTCCCACTACCATCACCGCCAATGAAACAACGACAATAAAGGACAGGAATTATATGGACATGTTTTCTCCCGTGAAAGATAATCAGAATGAAGCTAATGGCATTAAAATTTCAGCTATGGATTGGTTAAAGGATGAATTCTCTGTTCTTAAATTACAATCATCTGTTCCTCCAACTACCACTACCACCACAACAAATGAAACAACGAAGGACAAGAATTATATGGACATGTTTGCTCCTTTAAAAGATAATCAGAATGAAGCGAATGGGATTAAAAGTTCAACTATGGATAGGGTGAAGGATGAATTCTCTGCTCTTAAATCACGATCATCTGTTCTTCCCTCAATTTCCACCAACACCAATGAAACAGCAAAGGACAAGCATCATATGGACATGTTTGCTCCTGTAAAAGATAATCAGAATGAAGTGAATGGTATTAAAAGTTCGACTATGGATCAGCTAAAGGATGAGATTGTGTCAAAGGTCAAAGAGAGTATTGGAGAATTCGCACGCTTGAATGGAGATTCTACAGATCCTATTAAGGGAGGTGCTGGTATAAATCATACAAAAAATAGAAATAATAATGACACAACTCCAACATTTCAATACCAAGTATTGGAAAATATTGTTGAAGATTGTTTACATGAATTCAGAATATCATTACGAAATGATATACAAAATATGCACTTGGAACTACTTCGACAGTTTCATATACAAAAAGTAAGTAAAGCCTCTGATTATGTTTGTGCTATTTACTGTTACTTATGTGATCAATTCTTGTATGCACCAGACTGAAATGGAAATGATGTTTCTGAAGTATTGTGGGGAATCGGTGGCACTTCGGGAAGAAGTTGAACGTTTGCGGGAAGAAAATCAGAGGCTCAAAATCAAGCGATAGTTAAAAAATCAGGACATTATTTATTATAAATATATAAAAGGGAATTTTTCAAATCCGCTTGGCGTCCCATTACGCGTTCAAGTCGTACGATATTTCTATAAATTTTCGTGCCAGAATGTTATAGGCTAAGATATCAGCCAATACATTTTTGAGATATTAATGATGACTAATATTTTATATAAATTATGGTAAACTTGTCTGCGGAAATGCGGGAAATGGCATGCATATAAATAGAAGTCTTTGGCAAGCAATATTAAATGGAGATAAATATAACTTCTGCAAATATGTATTCAAGCGAAAGCTCTCCCCATAACAGCGCTATTAGTACGTCAAGACTCTTTTGGACGATCTTTCTTCTGTTAATTTCCTCGTTGTACCTTTATGTTGCAATAAAAGACTACCGAAATTGGCGACATTTGCGTGATGCATTTTTTACAAGAAAAAAGAGAAAATCATCCAATTTACAAAACATCATACCACAACAACAAAACCCTCTTGTCTTTGTTCCATTCATTCCAATCGCCTTCATATATTTACTTGTAAGAATTGCCTGGGATGCCTTTAGACTATTTGTATTTTACTCGCTAGATATCGCAGAAGCAAGTGTATACTATTTGATTGATTTTATTAAATGGAGTGCTACGATGATGCCGAAGTTTGTATCGGCGATTCACGCAGGATTTCATTCTTACATTAAAATACCGTTTTTCCGATTCGCGAAAGCATCCATTGATTGGATGCAAACATGCGCGTGGCCTGTTATCAAGCATTGTAGCATTGTTACTTATCGATTTTCTGTTGATGTGGCAGAGAGCGGTAAAGTATTAGCAAAAGAACTTTATAGAAGCAGCGTTCAACTTTTAAGAATCGGCTGGAGAGAAGTTGGATACCCTGCTTGTATGTTCTTGGTTCGGCTTTTCGATGCGTTGGTGGTAGAGCCAGTGGAATGGATCATTCCGAGAGCGATTTATCTACAACGAATCATGTGGTTTTGTGCATGTTCTCTTGCACGAGATTTATCAGAAGATTTTAGAGATCTTTGTATTTTTACATGGAAAGTTTCAACTACGGCTTGGGTCAAAATATTGTATCCTACTGCTCTATTTGTCGAAAAATTAATAGTTGACTGGTATCAAGAAGTAATCTCAAGCGGAATATTACTGGCTATCTTCTTGTATAAACACTTAATCCTTGCTAGTATTTGCGAAGCGACTTGGCTTTTCATTGAAATTTTGCAAGATCCGATTATTCGCTCTACCATCAAAAGTGTTTACTTGTTTATTTACGAGGGAACCTTACTCTCCCGCATTAAACAAAAGATCATCAGCCTTATCCCAGAAATTGGAGAGAATGTTAGAAGATCAATGCTTGGCACGATAGAAGGAATCTCCTATGCATACGTCGATATATACATTTTTTCTTTGTGGTCAAAAGACATTGTTATTCCCACTTTACGTGCTATTCCTATCATTCACGCGAATCTAAAGAAGATTTCCACGACTGTGTATTATTTTGCTCGACAAAATTTAATCGAGACATGCCAAAAGTTATGGGCCATTTTCGGTCCATTAATACGTCCTATTATTACAAGCCTTGGTATTTTCTATACTACTGTTATTCTCGTCGTGATTTTAGCCACGATCCGAACATCAAAAGCCGCATTTGCATGGAGCGTAGTGACACTTGTGTATCTTTGGCACCAGTCCTTAATAACATTTGGCGTGACATTCAACCTTTTAAGTCTGTTTTATCAATCAATTCACCCCCATCTCACCTCTTTTACAAATACTTTGATAAGCATCTCAAGGTCCGTCTTCGCCAATGTTTCAGAAGCTTGGGTTTTATATTTCCCTCATGTCCTTGAAAATGTCACGAAATTTCTCGCGGTTCAGCTTCAAGCAATCAGAGATTTCGGATATGAAACTTATGCTCTGTATCATCCATTAATAATTAGTTACAAAGAACGTGTTGCACAGTTTGCCGACGAGGCAGTTGTTACAATTGGCCAGGCGATGATCGAGTGGACAAAGAAGGAAAAGGAATTAAGGATGTCTATTTACGTAAATAGTGACAATGAATGAGATGAGCATTTAGAATATCTCAGTTTATCATATATATATTTTATTGTAAATTTTGTTGATCTAAAATAGCTGTAAATATTATATTAAGGATTTAAATTAATTCTATGAATAAATAGTCTACATAGCGTTGATTTCTATTAAATCTCCTTGATGCCATTTTTCGATTCTGCACAGAATTTTAATAGTTCTTGTTGGCATCTTGGGAATACATCAAGCTTGTATGTTTGCATTTCCGTAGAATTTATGTGACTTAACACGTAGTCTGAGACTACGTCATGCGACCGGCTGGTTGAGTGCGGTCGACCGATACCAATTCGGAGTCGACGAAATTGCTATTTAGATTAAGAGAGTGGTTAATACAAGGCTAAAGAGTTATGATATAATTATTCGTTGAATGTTTACATTTGTTTTTAGACAATCAATTAGTGATTTGATTCCGTTGTGACCGCTTTATCATTATAGAATTAAATTAATTAATTAGTTAATGATTCTAAATCCGTTTGGATAAATCTTTTATAGTAATTGATTAACCTTACTTTGCACTTCCCCCATTCTTTATACTTATTTTTCCGAGTTCACGTTCCATGTCATCATGAATGACAATGATATTTGAAAGAGAAAAACGAAGTTCTTTAACTATCATTAAAATCAATATTAATAATAAAGATTTAAAAGAACGATAAATTAATGATAACAATCACCTGCTTGACTAACTGATCTCCCGCTAATATTCATCAATAAACTCGGTTTCATTAGAGTCAAATCTAATTGTATTATTGGCGATGGAGAAACCAAAATTTTTTCATTATTCTTTTTCGGTATTATTGATGACGACGGTGGATTTGTGGTTGTAGGACGTGTTGTTACAGCAGCATCATTATTATTGCCATTTAATTGATTCTCATTAACCATCAACACGTTATTTTCGGGTTCTGATGGTATTTTAGGAGTTTCACATGCACCGTTATTACTATCTTCACATGAATGTTTATCTTGCTTTGGCTTTTTCTGTTTAACTTTTTTTGGTGATGGTGGTGGCTGTATAGAAATTGTGGTTTTCGCGACGCACCCCGGCCAATTCTTATGTCGTGTCCAGGTTAGGTCGTACTGTTCTGCCAGGTAATCTAGTAATAACATTCCTATGCTATGACGCGTGTTGGGGTGCGTGTAGTTCCCTAGACCTATTAACTTTTCACGCAGAAGAGAAAATATTTTTAATGACCAAATAATGCCGCGTTTTTTTAGTGGCTAAAACGCCTCACCAGCACTCTTTTGATTTCCATGGTAGGTTCGTTTGGTTCTTTGTTTTGTTAGTTCTTATCGATTGCTGGATACTTTTGTCGGTAGAGAAAATTTTTGATTGCCACATTTTTATATCAAAAATCTAAAACGCGACTTCTTTTTTGGTAACCCAAATCTGGATGATTATTATTTATTTCTTAATTAGTAATACTGCGCATTATAAAGCTGCGCACCATGCACAGTTGAGTTAGAATCTACTGCGGTAATATGACCAAAATTTTTAAAAATGTCAAGCAGAAGTAAAAGGTTTAGCTTTGCCCAACAAGATGGAAGTAGCGAACGGCCTCCTTATGGTATTAAAAAGTTTGCGTTTGTCTAAATCGTTTTTGGTGAACTAAATAGTTCGGGACCGACCGAAGAAAGAATGCAGCAATTTCTGCGTTCGTTTTGCTTCCTTGTGTCAAGACTATTCATTGTTCCGGCATTTGATCAATACGTAAAATGTGTTCTTCAAAACAAAATTTTCAAAAAGGTGATCGTCGATACTCGAACTATGGTGCAGAGAAACAACAGCAGAATGTTGATGACGAGATGGAAGAAGTCGAGCATGATGATTTCCCGATGGAAGAAGATCGATACGAAGTAGAAAGCATTAATTCGATGAAAACAGAAAATGCAAGTGAGCTTCGTATGACATTTGATGAAAAATTGCACATAATAATGGATCTTTGATATTATCATTATTATTATTAGGGGCGTAAATTATATTCCGTCAAATGGAAAGGCTGGACAAAAGAAACGTAAGATCATTAGTTTCACGTAAACCAACACTCTTTTTACTGTGAACTAATCAAATCTACAAACACACACACACACACACCCCCCACAAAAACAACAACTCATATAGCTGGGAACCAATTGAGAATCTTGACGGATGCGAAGAAAAACTCACAAAATTCTATCAAGTTATGCGTGGCACAGATCTCGATGACAAAAATGTCGATAAACGATCCTCATATCTTTCCGCATTCTGGATCAGTCAACAACAAAGCGAGCCTCATATACTTCGTGAGTACAAGAGCTCGAAAACCCTGGACGTAGAGGCATACGACAAATATGTTCTAAAGAAAGGAAAGTCTAAATCAGAGAGAAGTGAAGGCGGGCCAGAAATTGCGGCCATACCTTTCGTTGATTTCCCCGCCACAAAATTAAAAGATTTCTATTAGGATCGATAATAACGGAGGATTATTGATCTGTTGAGTAACGAGTGAATTGATTAAATATTTGTGTTTCTTGCGGTCGGTCACAAAAAACAAAATGTTTAGCGTATAATTTAGTTAATGATTTGATCAAAAAATTTTATTGAGATTAATTTGGCATTTTATCACGTTCAAATTTAAATGTACACATCTTCGTCATCGTCTTGAACTGATACGAGCACTTGTATCTTTTTTTTTTCTTTGGTTTTTTATTATTGTTGTTATTATTGTCAATTGGATCAGAAGATAAGCTTGGCGGAATATCTTCCGTTGCTTCAACTTTAGATTGTTTGTTGATGGTTGTGAATCGACAGCATATTGTGCACGAATCAGCTCGAATTTAGACTTCTTAGAATATATTGCAGCATTACAATTTTTGATGGCGTAATGTATAGTCTTTATTATAATTTGGGTTGTTAAATAAATATTAAATTAACAATAAAATTATTAATATATCTACGTATATATCGATGAACAACATTTCTTCCTCTCTCTATTCTGCTCTTGTAGGGTCCCACCCTGCATCATATAATTGGCGTTAATAATTAGTAATAAAGTAAATTGATCCCAATAAACACCGCTTACCAGTAACAAAATACTCGTCTAATTCATTCAGCGACTCTATATCTTCATCTTCAATTTTAAAGTCATAGACGTTTGCATTTTCGATAATACGTTCTTTGTGGACACTTTTTGGTAATGTCACGAAATTATTTTGTAAACTCTAGCATCCGACAAATGATTAACAATAAAATTGCCATTAGTCCCACTAGTCTTACAAGAATTTTCATCAAAGATTCTTAAATAAAGCCTTACCCATCGAATTAAGATTTGCGCGGGAGATTTGTGATACTTTTTTGCAATTTTTACTAATGTTCTATCTCTTAATTTTAGTCCCTTTGTTAAAGGTGAATATGCTTCAACTATTATATCATTCTCTCTGCAAAACGTGACAATATCATTTCGCAATAACCATGGATGAACCTACAAAGGTAAAAGTGAGTTATATTCCATCAATTAAATCTATCTACGTATCATTAATCAGCAGGAACACAGAAATGCCATATCCAAGACAAATAATTTCCAGACATAGATCAAATTCAATCTCTTCCATGAACAAACCTCAATCTGATTAACAGCAGGCTTGATAGTAATTTCCGGATCATCCAACATTTCAGTCAAATGATGCACCCCGTAATTAGACACACCAATACTCTTCGCTTTACCAAATGCCACAAGCTCTTGTAACGCCAGATAACTCTCACGTCGTTTCTTTTTTCCCGGGAGCGGTGAATGTAAGAGTAAGAGATCAATATAGTCGGTTTGAAGCTTAGCTAAGGAGGATTCTGCTGCGCGAAGAGTTGTCGAATAACCTTGGTCGGAATTCCAGATTTTGGTAGTGACAAAAATTTCTGAACGTGGAATACCACTACAATGATTTATAGGTGTCTTGCTTTATCGTCATTGAAAAATACTATATTCTGGACGTTTGATAGGTGAGATTTTTGGTACCTTGATGCGATTGCTATTCCCACATCTGCCTCATTTCCATACAATGCAGCAGTATCTATATGCCGATATCCAGCCTACATACATTATTTAAGATGAATCATAATCAAGTCATGAATCTTAGGTAAAGAATCTAATTATGATAAAGTAACAAGTGAACCTTTAATGCCCATGAAATGGCTCTCTCAGTCGTAACACCTGGCGGCGCTTGATACACTCCTAATCCTGAATTCAATTATATAAGTTTAATTGAAATTGATTTCACGGATTCTATTAATAATTAATCCCGATGATGACATTCTTACCCAATAATGGAATTTTGTGTCCAGAATTTAAAGTTGCCGTGGAATTTATGTTTAGCGTTAGGTTATCAATATTATTTGATTCACTCATAATATCCGACATACGGTGGATTTTTGTGATCCAATAATTACGACGAAAAATCATTGACAACATGAACTTATAATGAAATGTAACTAAACTAATGAATACCTGTCACACATACAAACAAGTGAAATCGCGAAAGTTTTGATTGTCGCACAAAATAAACCAAAAGAACCGAAGATATGCGTGTACTGACTAGACTAGGTGATACGTATATTCCACTCGTCATAATTAGAAAAAGGCTAACAAACTCGAAAAAATAATGTCATAATGATTAATTGGCGTCAGTTCTTCGATTGTGAATGAAGCTGTGTTTCCAAAAATTGGGGTACACTAAAGCAAGGTGGTACTATCAATCTGTCTCCGAACTGATAGTAATCATCCTTAGCCAATCGCAAGTTCAATTATAAAATAGCTTGAATCTCGAAAATATTGCCTATGAAACTGTCTTTATGTTCTAACAAAAAAGTGTTCCTTGCGAAATTTTACGCACTAGCGTTAATCTTAACTCTAATCCTAACCTAATCCCTAACCGAATCTCTAAGAGAATAACGGTTTGATTTGATATCAAGTCGGAATCACATGATTTGACTTTTTCTGTGTCACAAAAAATTTTATCATTGACATTCTGCATCTTCTACTACATTGCCGAGCTTATTTTGTCAGCTATGACAAAGCTGTTAAGAACCTGTTATTATTTTTTTTATACTAATTTCAAATTCCCGCAAGATGTCTTTTTCGAATTTTGGAATGCTAGTGACATGTATTTGCCGAGGGCTCGTTTTCGTATGTTCTTGGGGGCATTTTCTAAGTAATGTTATCCATACTTCGCAGTTGTATTCTTTTCCGAGGAATCTTATTTCTTCTGAGAAGACGAAATAATCCGGATTCTTCCTTGGTTCCCTTACAACTGGCTGCTGCAGTTCCTTCGTTGGATTCTACCTTTCCGCAAATAAATTGCCATTTTCTGGGCATTATTGATGCATTAATGGAGCGTTGATTCATCCAGAAGCCGTTCTTATCGTATAATACATTTAAAATATATCTAGTATTATGATTTAAAATTTTTGCTGCTGGCGACTCGATTCCGGTCAAAAAGCATTTGATTCGTAAAACTTGAATAATGGCAAATTATGTTTTACAATAAGTTTTCATTCTTGATTTTTTTCTGGATGAATGTCAACAAAATTGTAAGTTGAAAGAAAAAGCAAAGCTGAACATTAGAACATCTTTTAAAACGTCAATGCACTAGCCAAAAAAATGATAAATGAAAAATTTTGTCTTAGTTTTAAAAAAATTACCATGAATAGTGAACATGTTGTGTCACTGATTTATCTTTGCACCTAATTCTGGAACTCATCAAAATTAAAAGAATATCGCTAATCGCCAGAATGAACGTGCAATATATTGATAGCAAATTTTTGTTGCGATATGTATTTCATGTCTGCATGAATTATTTTTTGTATTAAGGTAGTCTTTGATTATAAAAATGAGATTTCACCCACATTTTGACTTTTGATTTTTTTAACCGTTGTTAGATGTACTAACTTTATATGTCAAATTGCGATTATTAAATGTATGACCCAATCATCTTATTGGTACTGAATACTTTATTGATTTGAAGTTCCCAAACAAAATTTTTTGACTTGTTCATGGTTCTAACGGGAAAAGATCATTCAAGTTTAAACTGGCACCTCAAGCTTTTTCGCAATGCAGTCAACCCTTGTTATACGGCATCCGTTAATAGGTTTGGTCATGTGATTTAAGAAATAAACCAATCAAATCTCAAGCTCAATGTGTAACGGAAAAATTCAAAAAACTTCCCTGTATCAACAACGAGGGTCTTAAACATGAGACGGCTTTGAAATTTAACTTTATAGTTTACTCGTTCCAATCTCATCTTTTTATTTCATTAGTGAAAAAAGAAGAATCGCGACTTCTCGCAACAAACTTAAGGCACCATTGGTATGTAGTATTTTACATTTACCTGAACAACATAAATAATTGAACTTCACATTAATCATTATATATACCTAATTTTTTACTAATATATAGATCGCTACATTTGATATTTTACATCTCAGTTAGTACTTGAATATCCAAATTAACTAGTTGTTGGAATTAATCAACTTAGAGGGAAAAACAAAGCCAAGGAAATAAAGCCTCACTTACTGTTTGCATTTGAGAGGATAATGAACAAGAAGTGGATTTATGTCAGTTGATTTCTCAACTAGGAACACTCAGTCGAAGAGGCGTGTTGTTATCTAAGAATCCGATATTTCGCTTTAACTCTCAACGAGAATTCTTTTTGAAATCGTTCAGATTGGTGGCATAAGTTATGTCATGTTTCAATCCTTCCGGATCCTGTGAGCCTTCAAGAAAGATCCACATTTTTATTAGAGTTTGAGGCAACTTTGGACAAGAACTCGAATGTTTGCCTGCACTTTTTCTGTGAATTTTGTAAGCTTGCTTTTATTTTCGTTGGGATATCTTTTTTTTCAAGATAGTTCCAATTTAGATTGGTCCGAAATCAGAATTATGAATTTAGATTTACTGCACCGTAAACATAAAATGCATTTAGGATGCTGTAAAAGTGTTAACAGGATGTTTATAATAATAATATACAAGGAAAATATCAAGATTTTATTTACATAAGGGAAAATTGGTGAAATCTAATCAATGATTTATGTCTTTATTAGACTCACTCAATATATTTATTTTCAGTTGTCTACCGAAAAATATAGTAGATACAAACAATTTTTACAAAGAAAGAAAATCAGCTTGTATTGCGATACGCATAACAAATAACTTTAAGCGAACTAACAACACCACTAGTTAGTAAATGCATTTTAAACAAATTACAGAATTACGAATACTCAAAATTCACCTTGAGATTAGAATTGTTCAAAATGGATGCTTGGTTATAACTTAGAGTTATGCAAAACGTCCAGTAATATGATGTTTGACCATCAAATTCGTATTTCGAATAAACTTTTGAACCCGTGAATACTGCTTGCAAATGTTTCGAAATTTCGGTGCTAAAATTGCTTGCCAATTGATATGCGATCTTGTGTTCAAACGGAAAATTCGTCAAAGTATTGTTAGCGTTCTTTGGGTCTTCGCTTATCTTAAAAAACATTACAAAACATGATATATTTTCCATTTTTCGTATATTTTTCAATATTGAATCTTCAATCAAAGCAACAAACGTATTAAGATGTTTCGATAAGGTCAAATGCATTTCCTTAAATTCCTGTTCAAATAGCCCACCGATAAGAAAATAATCCAGTTCTTTTTGAATTTCCTCTTTAGTTATCCAGAAATTGTTTGTTAAGTTATCAGATAGAGTAGGGAAAAGAAGCTTGCCGGTACGATAGTATTCCATAATGTAATGAAAGGCACGGCCATTGCGATCGAAAAAATATTCGTTGCCGTTTTCAGGTTTTAGAAGAGTTTCGTTTCGATCCGCAAACATTGTGCCAAGTAAAGTATTTGGGTAGGCGGTCAACGTTGAACGTAAAGTCTCATACTACCCACATGTATATAAAAATTTGTTACATATTAATAAACTACATGGATATAATTTCATACAATAGATTTTATTACCTTGATACCGCCAACATTTAAGATAATTCTTTGAGGTAAATTATTTTCTTTACTCATTGTGTTGTGTTAGTGTTTGCAATTAGCTCATAACACAGCCAAGCACAACATGAATTAAGCCCAAGTAGGTTTACATCATCAATTATTTAATAAAAACATACATATAGCGCATGATCTATTAAACCATCATTTAATCTGACTCTGAGTCTCAAAATAGGTTATTTTAACGTTAATTTAATTATGCAACATGAAAAGTTTTTACAAAAAAAGTTCTGGTGCCTCCACCTCGTTCCTATACTCATTTTAAATCTAATAACCTAGAGGATGACTGCCATTCTAAAGAAATTAAGTGATATAACATGAATATTTTTAATTAGTGAATTTTTAACTCTAATATTTTTTGTTATCAGGAAGGATTGACCTACTTCGGGATCTAAGAATTTGGTGCCAATTTAGCTGAAACTAGGTATAAAGATAGTTCTCTTCAAGAAGCGCATCTTTTATTAGGTCAATCTTCTTCGATCCTCCCTGATAACAAAAATATTTGGAGTTAAAATTTCACCAATTAAAAATATTCATGTAATAAAATGAGTATAGGAATGAGGTACATTTGATCGATATTGGCGGCACCAAAACTTTTTTTCGTAATTCTTTTTATGTTGCGTTTCTTCTGTGAGCCATGAACATCATTTGGATAAAGATGGTTCAGAAACTGCTCTCTTGTCATTTGTCACTGGTGCGTTAAAGTCCATATGGTTGACTTGACTGGAGCTGGACTATCTTCAGTGTTCAATTTGATAAACTGTACATCCAATGACCAAAATAAAAATTTTTATTTTCTCAAAAAATAGGCATTTCTTTTACAAAAACGCAACCCACAATGAATAACTGTTTAAACCAGTTCATTTAGAACCAGAGATCTAATAATATCGTCAATCATTAAATGCATTTAAACAAAGTATCAAATTCAAAACATGTTACTCAAAAATTCACCTTGAGATTCGAATTATTTAAAATGAATGCTTTGTTATAATTTAGAGTTATGTAAAACTCCCAGTAACATGATGTTCGACCATCAAATTTTGACGTCGAAGAAACTTTTGAACCCGTGAATATTTCTTGCAAATGTTTCGAAATTTCGGTGCTAAAATTGCTTGCCAATTGATATGCGATCTTGTGTTCAAACGGAAAATTCGTCAAAGTATTGTTAGCGTTCTTTGGGTCTTCGCTTATCTTAAAAAACATTACAAAACATGATATATTTTCCATTTTTCGTATATTTTTCAATATTGAATCTTCAATCAAAGCAACAAACGTATTAAGATGTTTCGATAAGGTCAAATGCATTTCCTTAAATTCCTGTTCAAATAGCCCACCGATAAGAAAATAATCCAGTTCTTTTTGAATTTCCTCTTTAGTTATCCAGAAATTGTTTGTTAAGTTATCAGATAGAGTAGGGAAAAGAAGCTTGCCGGTACGATAGTATTCCATAATGTAATGAAAGGCACGGCCATTGCGATCGAAAAAATATTCGTTGCCGTTTTCAGGTTTTAGAAGAGTTTCGTTTCGATCCGCAAACATTGTGCCAAGTAAAGTATTTGGGTAGGCGGTCAACGTTGAACGTAAAGTCTCATACTGCGTATACATGTACATAACGATTTGCGGTTTTTTAACATGGCAATTAATAAACTATTAGTTTCTCGTAGTATATTTATTACCTTGATACCGCCAACATTTAAGACAACTCTTTGAGTTAAATCATTTTCTTTACTCATTGTAATAGTGTTTGATGGCATCTTATTATTGAAATATATTTATAGAATAAAAAGCTAACATTTAAAAACCATGCACGAGTTGTCTTTCACATTGTTGCCATACCGATACGTATATCAATATCATTTGAAATTAATTGCATGCATTATCTTTCATCCAAGCTCACGAGACGTAAGTACCGTATATGACTGAAAATAGGCAACCCCCGATAATAAGAAACTTTTGGTTTTTGAAGGAAATTACGATAAAACGATAAGTCCTGTAAATAAGAAACTTTCGACTTTTTGCATTATGCATTTATTACATTCTATAATTACATATCTCGGAAGCTACATATTCGCATCAAAAAAAAATAAAATCTTCATATTACCAGTAGGCGTTTTTACATTTCTGTGGGTAGAAATGGATATTTTATGGATTTTATCGATCAATATGCTAGTGTGCATTATTGCATAATAAATCGGGACATCAAATCAAAAAGTCTCAAAAATAAGAAACTTCCTGATTTTTATTTCAAACTGACGATTTTCGGGGTTCTTATTTTCAGTCATATACGGTAATATTATAGCCCAGTAAATTTGTTTCCAATAGCTTTAGCCAAGATAAATTCTTTGAAATCTGACATGAATAAAACAACAAACAGCGAATTATACATTAAAGAGTTAAAATACAAAACTAGCTAATTTACTGCTCTCCTCATCAGTGTGCTAATACGAAACGATATATCAATATAAACAACTAATTTTTGATGAATTATGAATTGGATGTGTTGAAGGATAAATTTCAGGAAATTGAAGAATTCGTTGAAACATTTGTTTAAAGGTAAACTAAATTTACACTGTCAAAATCAATTTGTTCTATCGTTTTGCTGATTGACTGTTGTCTTGAAAACACCTCTAATACATTTTTTTCTGTGGACTTAGAAGGAAAGGAATCAGAATATCATGGTTAAATAATCTAACAATCTCTAACCTTATATTCGGAAAACCGTTTTTGATATGCTTGGGAGAACTTGTTTAATTTGCTCTGCATACTCGTTGGACGTGTCCTTTAACGTATAGAGCGAAAGTTAAGAAAATTCTTAATTTTATTTGAACAGAAAAAAGTGTAATACCTCGAGTTTCTGCACCAATTTTGAAAGAGAAACTTTTGTTGTTTCAAAATTTCGTCTAAAAGATATTGATTCTCAAAATAAGATACAAGTATTATTTAGAAATGACGCATCAACAAAAGTATAAATCAAAATTATATCTGAACTCCGTGATATTTTCAACAAATTATTTTTCGAATCCACCATCGCATTTTCGGGACACGTCCCATGATTTTTTAGTATCTCGAAATTTTACTAATAAAATTTTTCATAATTCTGACTCTAATCATATTTACATAAATTTTTTATAACAGTCACGAACCGGACTATCACGTGATAAGAGGTAAATCAATCAAAATGTAAGATATGAACTATTAATTAATAAAATTAGAGTCAGAGATAAGATTATAGTCAAACCTTTCTATAGTCACTGCACTTGGAAAATAAAAGTGAATGATTGTAGAGAAATATAATTATATATAAAGAAATTTTTAATTATAACTATTTAATAATTAAAAAACTTAAATTTCACTATATTTTTATTAAATATAAAGAATAGTTAAATTTTGAGATATTAGTTTTATTTATATTTTTTTTAATTTTCTATTGCATAATTTGATTAAATTTATTTTTTTAATATATTTTAATATATATATTCTAAAATTATTATATAATAAATATTATAATATTAATTTATATTATATATAATATTTGAAATAATTAAAAAGATAATTATTATTAAATTTCAATTCATTCTTTATAAATATAAATTATAACTCTTAGTTAAAGTTATAATAAATATTTTTAATAAAATTATAAAATTTATATAATATAATTTATATATAATTATTTAAAATAAAATTATTATATAAATTTTTAAATTCTAAAAATATTAAATTTTTAAATATTTATTAGTAATTAAAATTAAAGAATAAAATTATTATTTTAATATTTTTAATTAATACAATATAAATAATTTATTATATTTAATAATTTTAAATTACAAAAATTTTTATTAAAATATATAATTATTAAAAAAATTATTAAATAAATTATATATATAGTAATAACTAAAAGTAATATATCAAAAACTAAATTTATTAATAAAATATAATGAAAATTAAAATTTTTTCTCTATATTAAAAGTTATAATTTTATTAAGAAATAATTTTTATTTTTATATTAAAATAAAGTTTATTAATTATAGTTTAATATATATTTTT
>CAJVPS010000840.1:0-19384 GCA_910591765.1 Ambispora leptoticha | reverse complement strand
TAAGTAAACTTTTTGTCAAGTTGTTTGAAATCTTTCCAGATATATTTCTTCTATTTAATTTTGATTTCTTCTTGATAAACTTGTATTTCATGAATTCTTTTAATACTTTGGATAATTTGAAATGGTATTTCTCTAAAATCAACATCCTTTAATTTTCAGTTTGAAGTTTTACTAGGAATCCAAGCTTCTTTGATAATGATTTCAATGCTATTATCATCTTGAAATTCTTGTTGTCTAGGAGTTATAGTATTCTAATTATCATATTGCCACATAAGAAAAGTTTTCTTTTCCAAGTATTATTTCTTAAATTTACTTTCAGAATCTTCATCTGATTCATCTTCTTCAGAACTTGTATCTTCAAAGATTGATTCTCTTCTATTATTATAGATAAATTTAATTAGCACTTTTTCTTTTTGATCATCATATTCAAAGATGAGTAATTCTTTTCTGATATCAATATTTACTTTGATTTTATTCAAAAAGTCTATTTTAATAATTACTGAGTATGTTTTTACTTCAGTAATATTTATTTCAGTAAAAATTATGATTCTATTAATATTTAGAAGTAAGTTATCAATAACTCCAAGAGATTGTTTAAATATATCATTTATATCTGACATTAAAATATTTGAACTGCATTATATTTTCAATCCTATATCTTTTATAAAGTTATATGTAGTGATATATCCAGAGGCACCAGTATTAATGATTAAATTAATAATATTTTTTTCAACTTTTGCTTTATATCAGGCAGATATGATTTTGAGTTTTTGTCCAAGCAATACTCTTCTTTTTCTTTTTGATTTGAGTACTGTAACTTGATGTATTCCTTTTGATAACTGAGTTTTTTATAATGGTAAAGTCTGAATGAGTTGAGTAACAGTTATATTTGCTTTTTGTTAAGCCAAATCTTCTAGAATATCATATTGTTCAGTCATGATAGCAAGTACAGGTAAAGTAATTTTACTTTTCTTTTTGTAAATAGTTTTTTTAGTGAGTTCTTCTTCAAGAATTTTTGATAGTTTAGCATTATTTATATTTTGATCAAGAATAACTTCAGGAGTGACTTCTTGTTCTTCTTCTTTATTATTATTTGATTTATCATTTTCATCAACTGCTTTTTTACAGGATCAATCTACAAATCTAGTTCTATAAGAAGTAGTTCTGGAATTTCTGGATTTTCTTTCAATAGCTAAATATTTATGTATATCAAGTAATAAATTTACATTATCAGGTTTGGCAATTAATATTTAAATACTATTAGTAAGAGCTTGTATTTAAGTCAATAATGCATTCTGATTATTATTTGCATTTTAATTATTATCAGTATTTGTCTGATTTAGTAATAAATTATTTTGTTGCTAATTATTTTTATTAGTTCTCTAATGATTATTTCTAAAGTATTCTGGTTATTCTGATATGATTATAGCTGAGAATAATTAAAATAAATATGATCTGGCTTATCATAATTATAATAGATTGAGACTGGTTTAGAATTTTGATTATTAGATCTATAACCTGAATTATTTCTGTTGTAATTGAATTCTTTGTTGATTTTAATAATTTCTATTTATTGATTAAGATCTTGAAGTGCTATCAATATAATATTTAGTGTTGAGTTATCCTGGATCTGAGATTGGTAATATCCTCAGATTAGTATGTTTGCATCTGCTTTTTCTATATTTTTGATGACTTGTATCATATTTAAGAAAGTTTCATTAGCTGAAATCTGAATCTATTTTCTGATCTCTGATTTCAATCCTCTTCTATAAGTATAAATCTTGTATTCTTCTGGATATTTATTTTCTGGATTTACTTTATAAAGTAGATTTATGAATTTGTCTGTGTATTCTTCTATAATATCAGTTTGTTATAAAGTTTCAATCTCATCTTGCTATTGATCAATTCTTTCTCAAGTATGAAAGTGGATTGCAAACTGATAACTAAAACTATGTGATAAGGCTTGATTATCATTCCAAGCTATTAGTCAGATACTATTATCTCTTTTTCTTTCATCATATTATAAGATAGTAGTATCTTCTAGATATCCTTTAACTAATTATACTTTTCTGGCATCTGTAATATTATTAACTTGTGTGGTAATATTAAAGTCTTTGAGTCATTCTGTTAGATCTTGATCATTTTCTTAATATTTTCTAATAGAAATTATAATTTTTTCTATTGGCCAGACATTTTGATCAGTCATGTGATTAGTAAGAGCTTCAAGAGTTATAATAAGATTATCTAGATTATTATTTTGTGTCATTTAATATCTTCTTCTTCTTCTGTCTGGTTATTATTTTCTGAGTCTGTTTGATTATCTTCTTCTAAATTAGAATATTGATTATTTTCTTCTGAATCTGGTGTTAATATAAGTTGTACTGGAGAATTAGGAATATTTTCTGAATTTTTGATTTTAGAGTAATATCTGTCAATATTACTATTAACAAATAGAGTTTTTAGGTAAAAGATAAAGTCTTGATGAATAAACAATTAGTAAAATTATTCAATTAAATCCAATTATTCTTCTTGAGTGTTAATGCAGTCAAAGATAAAGATATTTACTAGTTGTACTATTCTTTATCTTAGTTGACTAATATATATTTCACTAAGATCAAGTTGAAGTAATTCTTGAAATAATAAATATATAATTTGATTAATTGATACTGCTCTAATATTTTTTGTAAGCAAGTAAAAAGTATAGAATTATAAAGTAATTTAGGGTTGAAGAGGATGATAATAGGGGCAAAAGTCTTGGATGGGTATTTTAATAGTAAAATTAGAATCTTTGTGTACTTCAAGATGATAATTAATTAGTAGTCTAATAAAAGAATAATAATTGATCATGAAAACTCAAGACATAAATATTTATCAATTATAAATAAAAAGAAAAGAAATATAAAATGAATATAAAAATGTGAATATAATAAGATATGTGGAGAGGGTTTTTCTCCATAGAGAAGATATCAAAAAATATATTATAGTAAATTAATAAGTACTATTTTACTTTAATTCATCTTAATAATATAAGGTTAGAAGAGACTGAAATAATTAAAAAATAAAGAGAGGGGAATTAGACTATACTTTCAATAATGATAAAGATTTCTAAGATCTGTATTAATATCTATGGATATTATCTTAATAATAGATAATTAAATAAAGAAAAAAATAAATAAATCAAAGAAATTATAAAGATTGATTGAGTGAAGCCATTAGTAATCAATATAATTCAAGATTTAAATTGATTAAATAGCAAGCTATTAATCAAAAAAGACTATAACTAAAGTAAAAATAGAAATAAAATATGTAAATTAAATAACTAAATAAATAAAAAGAGTATGGCTTATTTATAGTAGAGATCTTCTACTCTCAAAAATAATAAAATAAAAAGTATAGCTTATTTATAGTAGAGATCTTTTACTCTCAAAATAATATCAAAAATCAAAAATCAATATAATATTATAATCCAAAAATTCAAAATTAACTTTATATGATTAAAGAAATAAAACCAAGTGAAAGAAAGAGTACTAGTATAATTCAAAAAGGAATCTTATAAAAAGATTACTATTATTATAATAATAAACTTTTAAATTATACTTTCCAAACAATTCAATTCAAAAACTATTTATTTTAAGCTGGAATAGCAGGTTCTTTTATATATTTTTCAGATATATAAATAATTATAGTATTACTAGCTAATACTATTTAATATATAAGATATTTTTAAAGTATTATAATATAATTAACTTGAAATAGATTATGTTAAAGTATGTTAAAAGATATTAAAGAATATTAAAGAATATTAGAGTATGTGAAAGAATGTTAAAAGATGTGAAAAGATGTGAGAAGATACGAAAAGATATAAAAAGATATAAAAAGATATAAAAAGATATAGAAAGATATAAAAAGATATGAAAGAATATCAAAAAATATCAAAGAACAAGAAAAGATATTTAAGATTATTATTCAAATATAACTATTTCATCAAAATAAAAAATGATCTTTTACTATATTATTCTATTATATACATGAATATTATATTATAATAACAAAATATAAATTCTGAATATTAAATAAAATATAGTATTTAAAAATAAAAACATAATAATAAATATAATAATAAATGATATAAAAATAGGGATAATTATAAAATAAATAAAAAATTATAATAAATGATATAAAAATAGGGATAATTATAAAATAAATAAAAAATTATAATAAAATATAATTTTATATAACTAGAAAAAAATTAAGAAATTAAGGAATTTTATGTTACTATGGTAATAATATGATAGTTAAAAAGCAGTTCTGAAAGTAATCACAAATACTTTTCAGTTTTTAAAAGATATAATATTATCATTTGCTTTATATTTATTAAGATATCAATATAAAGCTATATTTATTAAGAAAGTAATAGCATATTATACTTGAGTCTTCTTATCTGTAATTTTTTGAATTAGAAATATAGTTTTAACTTGTATTATTTAAATAAATATATTTTTATTAGATTTTTTTGAGTTTAATTAATAGATAAAATAAGAAGTTTAAACTAGAGAAATTATTTTCTTTTACTATTTTGATAAGTTTAATTATACTTTTCATGAATTTACTAAAACTAAAATATATATATATAATATATATGTAATATATAAAATATTAAAAAATGATATTTATAATAACTATTATTATCATAGTAATATAAAATTTTTTAATTTCTTAATATTTTTCTAGTTATAAAAAATTATATTTTATTATAATTTTTATCTATTTTATAAATATCTCTATTTTTATATCATTTATTATTATATTTATCATTATATTTCTATTTTTAAATATAATATTTTATTTAATATTAAGTTTTAAATATAATATCTTGTCTGCTATTGAATTAGTTTTCTG
The DNA here is from genome assembly GCA_910591765.1 of Ambispora leptoticha. Taxonomy (NCBI): domain Eukaryota; kingdom Fungi; phylum Glomeromycota; class Glomeromycetes; order Archaeosporales; family Ambisporaceae; genus Ambispora; species Ambispora leptoticha. The sequence continues at coordinate 14,485 of CAJVPS010000840.1, read as the reverse complement.
TATGAATTCTATTTCAAATAATATCACTTATATCTTGAATCTTCTGTGTGAATTTTCCTGATATAATATTATATCCTAACTTTTCTGTATGAATTATCTGGATATATTATATTACATAACTAGAAGATTATAACTTTGATAGTAGCAGAAAAGATTAATATTACATATACACATGCATATACATATACTTCCTCACCTATACATAATATATATATTTATACATACATACATATATATATATATATATATATAATATCTGATTCTGGTCTCTCAAGTAAATAATTTTAGCAACTTCTTACTGATCTCACTAATTTTGTCCAATAATAGTAATAACTTATCATTTCTCTTGATAATGTTGGTAATAATGGTGATGGTTAATAAAATAATCCTATCTCTCCTATATCAAGAATTTCTCTCAAGATCTCAATATATAAAGAAGAACTACATGAGAATATTAATATCTGAATTCTACAAGTAACTGGAGTATTACACACTCAAAAAATTACAGATAAATAAATATGTATTCTATATGCTAGAACTGATCTTGAAGATGTCACTCTTTATTGATACTTGAATAAGATATATACCATTGGAGAAAATTTTGTTTTTGAAAACTGGAAAATATTTCTTACTGAAGTTCATAAAGTATTTCAATCACCCAATTATCAATAATATTTTCACCATTAACTTCATTAATTTTATCAAACTAGTATTATATAGGAGTATGATGCTAAATTTAGAAATATCATAGGACAAATTGAAGGAATAGGAGAATTAGATCAAGTTACACACTTTATTGATGATCTAAAATCTGCAATAAAGATGAAAGTAGCCTACCAAGTACTGAAAACTTTTAATAATATCTGAAAACTTGCAATTCATTATAATATAGCTATTTTTGATATTAGTTATTCTCTTAAAAGTGGTAATCACAATCACAATCAAAAATACAAAAAAAAATTGAGTTTCTCTTCCAATAATATGTGCAATAATACTGATCTTATACCTATAAAACTAGATTATTCTGAAGGTTCTTATCAATATAATAATAATAATAATAATCATGATAGAAATAATAATACTCATAATTATTATAACTGTAATAAATCAGATCATTTTATTAAGAATTGTTATTCTAAAGGAAAAGTCAAGATCAACAACATTAAAAAAAATAATAATACTATAACTACTATACAACATAATAATAATATTGAATTTACTTATCTTAAGAATAATTGTGAGAAACTTTTGAAATTTAATAACTATGTTAATGGAAAGTCTATCTGGATTTTGCTCAACAGTGAAATATCACAAAATTTTATTGATAAAATATATATTAAGAATAATTACTTACAAATACATAATATGAATTCTATCACTATAAAACTTGCTAATGATTGTAAAAAGAAAGTCAACTCATCTGTAATAATCAAAGAACTAAAGTTAGATACATATCATATATCTAATATCAATGCTCAAGTCCTTAATATTCAATACTATGATCTTATACTTGATAAATCATGACTTTATCATGCCAATCTCACCATTGACTGATATAATAATTTTATGACATTTTATTATAATAACAAAGTAATCAAGATTAATACTAGTAAAGATAAACTTGTATCTAGTTGCAACTTACTTTATGTATCTCAATAATAATTTACTAAAATTCTATCTAATACTAAATTATTTGTAATTTGTATTACTGTAAAAGAAATAAATCAAGAAGTAACAATTTCTCATGAAGCTATTTAATTAGTTAAAGAATTTGCTAATATCTTTTCTAACTCACTTCCTAATGAGTTATCATCAAAATATGTTATAGATTACGTTATTAATTTAATATCTAACTCTAAATCACTATCTCATCTTATATATCACTTATCTTATATTAAAATAGATGAACTAAAGAAATAACTATTTGATTTACTTAGCAAAGGTTTTATTTATTCTAGTCTTTCACTATTTGAAGTATCTATCTTATTTGTATATAAAAAGGAAGGAACTCTTCATCTCTGTATTGATTATCATATCTTGAATAAAATTATAATTAAAAATTGATATTCTTTATCTTATATTAATAAATTAATAAATCATTTAGCTGAAGCTATTCTTAGTCAAAATTATGAAAAAGATGATTAATCTGTTACTTATAAATCATGTAAACTATTCTTAGCTAAACAAAACTATCTAATATATGAAAAGAAACTTCTCATTATTGTGTATACTATTTATCTTTAGAAACTATACTTGAAAGAATAATGATTTACTATTATAACTGATCATGTATTACTTGAATATATTAAGACATAACATAATTTTTCTAAATATCAAGTTTGCTAGCTGAAAATCTTACAAGCTAATAATTTCATTATTAAATATAAATCAGAAAAGGAAAATATAGTAATTGATGCTTTGTCTCATCCATCACAAGTGAATAATATTATTACAATCTTTACACAACTTATCAATGATAAAAAGTTATAACAAGGATATAAGAATGATAAATATTTCAAGAAAATCTGGATAATCTTACATAATTTTGAAGTATCTATATTAAAATAACAATCTCTATGACACTTTGCTCTAAGAGATAACAAAATTTATTTAAAAAATACTAATCATCTCATTATTTCCAAGGATAAAATTCTAAGAACTCAAATTTTGAAGAAACATCATGATATCTCTATCTCTAGTCATTTAGAAATTGATAAAACTTATGAGCAATTATAAAGATCATATTACTGATCAAAAATATTTAAGGATATTTATAAATATATTCTTAATTATGAAAAATGCCAAAAACATAAATCTAATAATCAGTCTCTTTCAGGACTTCTATGATTCTTGAAAATATCTGAACAATACTGAAAACAAATTACTTTGGATTTTATTATACAATTATCTACAACTTGTCAAGAATACAATATAATTCTAGTTATTATTGATCATCTCACTAAACACACATACTTTATTCCTACTCATACTACTGTTACTGTACTTGAAGTTGCTAAATTATTCTTCAATAATATATTTAAATTACATAGATTATCTCAAGTTATAATTTCAGACTGTGATATCAAATTTACTAGTCATTTCTAAAAATTACTATTTGAACAAATTAGAACTAAGTTAGCTATATCAATCACATTTTACTTACAAACTGATGATCAAACTAAAAGAATGAATCATACTTTAAAAGAAATACTATGAATCTATTTTATCTATAATCAAGATTGCTAGAATGAATATCTTGTAGCTGCTGAATTTGCATATAATAATTTAATTTAAGCTTCTTCTGATTATACACCCTTTGAGTTAGACTATGGTCAATATCTAATTATATCTACAACACTCATCACAGATAATAAGATCACTACTGCTAATAAATTCATTTAATATTAAAATAATATAATTAAAGATGTTAAAAACTTATTAATGGAAGTACAGGATTATTAATTAAAATATGCTAATCAACATTATCATTATCAAGAATTTAAAATTAGAAATCAAGTTTTACTTTCAACTTACAATATTATTGATCTCATGAATAAATAATATCTTAGTAAAAAGCTTACATCTAAATATATTGATCTCTTCTCTATTCTTGAAGTTATTTCACCTATTATATATAAATTGGATTTATCTTTGCATATGAAAATCTACCCTATCTTTCATATTTCATTATTAAAATTATACAATCCTAATGATAATGAAGATTTTATTTATCCAATTTCACCATAATCTATTATTATATCTAGAACTGATGAAAAAGAATACAAAGTGAAAGTAATCTTGGATAAAAGAATCATTTAAAATAAATCTCAATATTTAGTTAAATGACTAGATTATCCTCTTCATGATTCTACCTGGAAATCTTTAGAAAATTTTTGCAATATTATAAAACACATGAAATCTTTTGAATTAAAATGTTAATAAGAATATTGATTCTTAAGAGGAGGAGAATTGTAATAAAATTAGATTAGTTAATAATAATTATATTATATTTATCTTTTATCTTACAGATTATTACTGTGCTATATACTACATTATATGTGACTTACTGTATCATAATTATCTGATCATGTCAAGAAAAGTCATCTAATTTATTTGAGTTATTTTAACTATAGATAGTTTCTTAGTAGAATTTCTCTTTTCTCTTGTTCTACTAATTTAGCTAGTGTATTATTAAATTTATATATTTTATTTATAATCATTTATTTCTTTATTTATTTATTAATAAGTATCTTCTAGAGATACTACCATATAAGTATTTTCTATTATTAATTTATTTATCTTATTATTAATTTTATGTAACATTAATTTATTATTTAAAGATACTATATCTGTTCTGTAATTTTAACAAGTAATAAAGTATCAAATAAAGAATAAGTTTTAAACATAATATCTTATCTGCTATTAAATTAGTTTTCTATATGAATTCTATTTTAAATAATATCACTTATATCTTGAATCTTCTGTGTGAATTTTTCTGATATAATATTATATTCCAACTTTTCTGTATGAATTATCTGGATATATTACACTATATAACTAGAAGGTTACAATTTTATTATTATTATATTTATTACTATTTTATTAATTTAGAAAATATAAATAATATTCTATATCTTTTAAAAATCTTTTTTAATAAGTTATATTATTATTTATATTATATTACTAAATATATAGATTTCTTAATAAGTTATTATTTAATATCAGAATATGATTTATTACTAATAATCTTTGATATAATTATTATTTTTTAAAATAGTAATACTAATAAGATATATAGCAAACTTATTCTAAATTCTATATATATTTAGAATTTAATAATCAAATCTTCTAATAATTAAAAATAAGATAAAATAATATTAAAAAATAGGATAATATTTTAGATATTATTAAAAATATTAATATTATTTTGATCAAGTTAATTATTATAAAAATTTTAATTTTAAGATCTTTTTAGAATACTTTATAAAATAATTAATAAAATATATAAATTAGTAAATATTTATATAAATAATATATATCATTATAAATAATAAATTAAAAATATTTCAATTTCAAGTATCAAAAAACAAGAAATTATTAACTGACTAATTACTTATCAAATTTCTTTTTTGATAGATTATATAAGCTGGGCTTTTAGAACTTATTAAAAGATATAAAGAAAAGATTCTATTTACTTTATTAAAATAATCAAGCAATATGAATATTAATTTTTTTACTTTTTCTTATCATTATAAACTTCAGTTAATTAAGCATATTTGAACTATAATAAAAAATAAGATAGCAAGTTAGGTTTATATTCTAATCTTTTAGATATTAAAAATAAGCTTTTATATATTTAATAAAAAAATAATTTTAAAAGTAATAACTGAATTTTGAAAAAGAGTATTGGTAAAGATAAAGAAATATTATTAATCAGATAATAATATAATTTTATTAGATAACAAAATAAATGATGATAATAATATTAATAATTTTAATAATGATAATAAATTTTAAAATTTTTTTTAACATAATAAATTTAATTTTTTTTAAAAAAAGTTATATATAAAAAAATTATTATTCAATTTTTTGTAATGTATGAATAAGTAACTTGGTCATAATTCTCTGATTAATTATTGTAGTTGATCATAATTAAATTATAATTCTTTAATTAACTATCACAAGTCATATAATATAATTAATTGAAATGTCATCTTTAATATAAATCACTTTGTACCAGATTATATTAAGCTTTATAATAAATATCTAATTTCTTGTAATTCAGAAATTTGTAAGAATTGTATATATTTAAACAAATAAATAAAGTTCATGAGGAAAATAAATCTGAATTTGAAGTAATAAAAGAAAAAAAGAAGATAATAGTAAGTATAATTCAATAAAAGATATTTTAAATAAATATTATACAATATCAGAAGAAGAAATAAAGTTAGAAAATAAACAAGTATATTTGATAATTAAAATTTGTAATAATAAAGATAAAGAGAAAATATCTAAACAAACAGATATGAGTTTTGATATCCTGAAGAAGCAGTGATTCTAGTTTAACCTTATTAAATAAATATTATTGATCTTTATTGATAAGTAAGATCAATTTGTTATCAATTCTTCACTTATCATTTAAATCTATGACTTTATCGGAATCCATTACATGTTCATGGTTTCGGCATCTTATCCACCGATCGCTATTGTTAATGATAGCAATTGATCAATTTTAAAACAAGATACTTAAAGGATTTCCCGATTTTTTTTTCTTAACGTTAAGATAATAGTTAAATTCTGTATTAAATTTTTTTAATATAGGAGTGTATCGGTATTAATAAAAAAAGTGTTATTTCAAGATTAATAGTTTCTTGGATGACATCAACAATTAATCGTAGTACAACAGACATTTTTCTATTAATAATTAATAATTAAGAATTACTATATAGGTTAACCGTGGATCACTACCTGTGATACATAAAAAAAGGAGGTAAATAAATGTATGAGAAACATCTAAAAATACCCACATACCGATAATCTTTTATTTATAAAATAAATGTATTGATTTTCCTATTGTTCAAAGATTGTTATACATTTACATCTATCATTTTTTACTTTTATGTAATTCTTTTGTTAAATTAAGGAAAAATCATTGTTGTAAGTACACATCTTACAAATCTAAATTTGTCTTTTTTTTTTCTTGAAACATTCTTTTAATAATAGTGCCCTTTTGAGTTATCATTGCATTACTATTGCATATTATCTATACGTGTATGTTTGATTTATTCAGTTTTTTCTTATAAAAAGAAACGCTTGTTCTCTCCCAAATCTTCATTATTCGAAAAACAAACGCGAATAATAAATATAAATTTTTTAAATCAATAAAAAAATAACAATGAAACAATTCGTTGCGATCGCTTTGATCTTGGCAAGCAGCCTCTTCGCTTTATCTAACGCGGCTCCGGCTCCTTTTGGCGATACCATTAAACAATCAGCAAATGGTGGTAACGGTGGTAACGGTGGTAATGCCTATGGAGGAAGTGCCTACGCCAATTCCGGAGGTGGATATTATGGATATCCCTACTACTACGGCGGCGGCGGTGGCGGCCCAGCCATCGCTCTCGGCGGTCCTGCCAAGGGTGGTAATGGTGGTAACGGTGGTAACGGTGGCACTAATGTTGCCGTTCAGGACGTCTACTAATTCTATTCCTATAAGTGTATATTTCATGTAGAATGACCTTTTTTAAAAATAGTTATACAATGAATAAAGGTTTTTGTATTTATGTATAGTAATACATGTATTAGATCCTACACAATAATAAATTTATTTGTAATTCAAACATATTTGATGCTCTGCAATTTAGAATTCGAAAATACTTTTACAATTATAGTAGTAGGGATGCTAACGACTCGACTAAATTCTACTCGACTTTTACTGACTATGAATCAAAGTCGACTCAAATCGACTAAGTTCCTGAGAAATCAAAGTTTATACGATAAAGAACGAAATAATATCTATAAACTATAAAATATAAAATATTGTCATTTATCCAACTTTTTAAACACAAACATACACGAGCACTTGTTAATCTATTTCTTAATTTACTAATAACAACTCCAGCAATTGAAAATAAATTGTTCACGAGGAACTGAATTTGTTTCAATTAACAAATGGATTTCGTGTTAACTTAGAAATAAAGATGTAGACAAAAATTAATATGATCGACTCAGTCGACTGACTCGATTCGTTATATTTTTCTTTTTTCGTTATACCAACCAATTCCGCTAATTGTAATGCTATCGCTATTGAAAAAGGAATTTTCGGGACAATTTTTGATCATACATCGATCTATGTACATGTTTCAAATTTCTTGATTACATGTATTTAAATGCAAGTCGTAAAAACAGGAAATAATGCATTCATGGAGACACTACTTTCGCCAAGAAACGTGCATTTTATCTATCGCTATACAAAAAAACGAAATAATGGTTCCGTTGACGATATAGATATGAAGTGCATGTTAATTAACGATTAATGTTTGAAGACTCGATAAATAAAATATTATTGGGAAATTGTCGCCTGCGGGAAAATTTGTATGTAATTTGACGCATTTGTAGCTTGCTGAGATTCTGAGAAATACGGATAAAAGGCGTGCGTTGAACGAAGACCAAGTTGATCTCGACAGTTTTTTCCTCAAATCTATATATTCCTATTTTCACTTTCATTAAACAATCAATTTGGCTTTCTTCTTTCCTTGCGTTTTCTCTTTTGAAACAGAAAAATGAAGGTTTCTTTAATCTCTGCTTTATTCTTGCTCGCAACCGCCTCTTTGGCCAACTGAATCAACTTCGTCGAGTCCAGCTGATTCAACTGGAGTTGTAAAATCTCATCATCCTAACAGAAGGGAAAATTCATCACCCTCATCATAAAACAGATCGTTCTCACCACAAAACAGAAGGAAAAACTCAATATCCTACGCATCCTCAACAAAAAAGAGAATTTTAAAAGAATCATGACTGGACAATTTTCAACTCAACCCTGACTTTTATCCGATATAAAACTAGAGAACCTCATTTTATTATAGGGAATTTCTATAAAAGGCGTCTGCAACGATAAAGTTCAAAATCCCGACGAACACAATCCCAACGTTCATGTACCCCGAAAGAACGGCATCCAGAATGTTCGAATCCTTAGAGATAGAGATCCTGAATGAACGAAATCCCGAACGAACGACACCCGAATTCATGAAATCCCGAAATCGTGATAATTTTGGTATCTCATGCATTTGGGATGCTATAATTTCGGTATTTATTTTATTCGGAATGCCATTCTTACTGGATTTCGTTTGTCGGGTTCGGGATTGTGTTTGTCGGGATTTCGTATCAGACACTCTGCAATATGTATAAGCAATAGTCAAAGAATTTGTCAGTTAAACTTTGGGATAAAACTTTCGGACTTGTTCGCTAAATCATAGGTAGGCTCAAAAAAAAGATTGAAATATCGAATCAGAATTTTGGCAAATTCGAAGTTTGGTTCGAGAATCAACTTGAGTTTAGGTTTGAAGTGAGTTTCGTTCCAACTAGAACTTCATATGTGAATTCTTTGTGACTTTTAAGCGCGATACAGTATCTTCAGGAGAATCAGATGGTGGTAGTTCCATTCACTACATAATATCGCATAGGAGTAAAAATTATGTAACTCTTAAAAAAGTTACGCAACAGTAAGCTATTTGCAATTTTTTTATTACATGTATAGGTTTAAACTAAAAATTGAACTATCTAATAAAATTTTATAAATGGCTTTTTTTATAAGCCATTATCATTTGATAATTATTAGGTCTACCATAATACACTCCTTTACCTTATGTCTAAAACAAGCAAAAATGATTGTTGTAAGTTTGTAATAAATGTATCACAGTAGTCTATAGTCTATTTTTATTCTTACAATGATTATTTTAGAGATTCGCTGTATACATATATGTACATGTAGTTGAATAAAAGCCACATGTATAGTACATGTCAGATCAACCTCTATCTAAAACAAGAAGTCATTGTAAGTGATATTATATCCAAATATGTTCAATTGGGGTGTGTTAATGCATAATGTATGGGGTACATCTATAAGTTTCGGTTTGTCTTGAAAAATGGTTTAATATTAGTTGTCTTCTTTATTGTCCTTTGAACTATTATTATCATGACTTGTGTTATTATTGCAAGTGTATGCTATAAAAATGTTTTAGACAGAAATTTTTTCTTATGCAAAGAAGCGCTCGTTTTCTCTCAAATCTTCTCTCACAGATGCTTCGTAATACAGAATTTGAAAATGCTTTTACAAATTATACATATGCTATACATTCTTTTTCGCTATGCCATAACTTAGATTCATGTGACAGATTAACTGATTCTATAACGATAATGCTAATGTTATGGGTTTACGTAACGATTAATGTTGGAGAGATTAGACGTTATGAGGCGTTATAGGTCTAATTCCTGGGCCGATATCGTTATGGGGTATTTTGTTAAATGGCGTTTAAAAGGGGAATTCACGGATAAAAGCAGGTAATTATATTTATCTTTTATTTATAAGATATTTCTAACAAGTACGCAATTTCTAAGCGAATACTTTTTATAGACAAAAGCTTTAAACTCTTAAAAATCGTTCAATAAACTCGATCACAATAACGTATGCCTTTTCTGATACAAAGGACCTAACCACTCTGGATAATTTATTGGAGACAGAGGATGTAATATTAGATATATAGTATTGGAGATAACATTGAGATAACATTGGAAATTAGCGTTGCATGAGTACAATGTACATGTATTCAGAACGAAGGTCAGGTCGGTTTTACATGGTAACTAACGCCATGGATAACAATAATAACGAGAACTCGAAACAATTGGGAAATCATAATAGCAATTCTAATGATAGCGATAGTAGTAGATATTTTTTTGCATTAGTAATTATTTTATAATAAAATACTGACTATAACATCCCTTATCATGCAATTTTATAAATTACTCGTATTAAAACACAGAGATAGAAATATAGCATATACATGTATCACATGTAACTTTATTTAAATAAAATTTATTGTATCAAATGATAAAAAGTTAGTTGTCGCGTGCTCGATTATTTTAAAATGATGTATAGGGTACTTTTCACAATTAAATTTTCAACAAACAATAGTACCCTCCTACTCACGAGCATAAGTGTAAACTTGAACAGTAGAAATGAGAGAACTTAAGGAGAAGAGAAAAAAAATTGATTCTTTTGAAGAAGAACGAAAAAAGGGATAAATCCTTCAAATGCAATATACACAATCGAAGGTAAAAACTATTTATTTCTTTTAATTCAGCATCTTTTCTTAATAGCACAAAACAGATCTGGAGAGTGAGGATGTGTCGAGTGACTTGCAAAATAAAATGTTCCTAACACCATTTTTCAGCCGTTATAGAGTCACATCGCTATATACTATATAGCGGTACAAAAGGTTTATTAAACCCCAAGTCTGGCGATCTTGATCGGTTAACCAGTTATACTGTATTTCTCTATATACTGTAAATTTTTTAATTTTAAAAAATGACCAGGATAAAAAATTACGAGAAAAATAAGTAACGATACATTTTTCTAATCTCAATTATCGAAGCACAAACTGTTAATTCAGTGAACCAAGCAAGCGAGCCAAAGGACAAAACTGACATAAGTTCTTTATCCTATTATTTTTAACAATGAGTAAATGATCAAATATTAAATATAGGTGCGTAAATACAAAGAAATTGAAATCACCTTTGGTCGAGAGGTTTGACTTGTAAAATGATCGATCAATCCAATACAAACTAAGTAGAATTGACTTGACAAAAATGTTAAAATATTTAATGTATTACCATTCTTTGAACTGAGAAAAAAAGAGCTGTGCATTGTGACTTGGAGTTATCATTATCCTCAAATTGCTGAATTTGGACCAACTAGCCCAGAAAATCTAATAAAGAAATTTACGGAGTACATGTAAATGTCTCAAATTGCAGGCGCTAATTACCTATATCGTATGGTAGAATGACTACATGTATGTACATGTCCATTTTATTGCATTTCGCCGCAATAATTACTGCAACAAAAAAGACTCTTAGATCATTATCGTTATGATGATCAAAAAATTGGACGTGATATTTATGGTCCAATCTGAATAAAAATAGGCCATTCGATTAGCCAAATCAAATAGCCTATTTTTATTCAGATTGGACATTCGATGTCAAAATATCACAAAATTTGGTTACAAATTTTATTTAAAAAAGATTTAAAATTACAAATTTAAATATAAATTTCAATAGATTCTTATGATAATGCATGTCTTTTGTCATCTAAAATATTTTTATAACCGCTAAAACTTCTTTAACATCAACTCCAGAAATAGGAAGTAAAATATAAATTAAAGCTATTTGTGCCAAATTTGCAAAGTTCTTTTTTTCTCTCCAGTATTCATCTAAATCTAAATTATCATTTTGTTCATTTAATCAACAATAAATGCTTCATCCCATTATAATATCATCTGATTGATTTTCAAATGAGGAATAATAAAAATAATTATTTTTAGATATTAAAATTTTTAAATAATACTATATGAAAATTATTCTTCTTGTTGAAAAATAAATTAAATTATTAATAGAATTATTATTTTTATATGTATAATTAAAATTCAAAAAAGTTTTAAAATAATGAATATAAGAATTTATTTAAATTATAAATTTAAATCATAAATTTTATTTTATTTTGATATATAAAAGAAAAAGTATAATTCAAAGAAAAAATTAGAAAGTTTAATAATATAAAAGTCATCTTTTTCTTGTTGCAAAATAAAAAAATATAATTTAAAATTAGAAATATCTTGATTAAGTAAATTAAATTTTTCATATTTAATTCATATTTTTCTAATTAAATTGAAAAAATATGCCAAATAAAAATTATAATATATTATAGAATTAAAGAAAAAAGAACTTTAAAGAATTTGATTATATAATATATATTATTATTTATAAAAAAATAAAATTTTTTATAAGGAATATTATATAAAAAGATAATATTAAAAATACCCTAAAAAATTATATTATATTAATATTATTTTATTATTATAATTAATTAAAAAAATGAATTATATTATAATTACAAGAATCTATTATTTTATATATATATTTTTTTTATTAAATCTTTTTTTACTTTTATTTTATAAATTTTTAATAAATAATACTCTTTTTAATTGATTAATATTTATAATTACTTTTCTATTAATTAATTTAATTTAAAAATATTAATATTGTTATTGTAATAACATAAAATATCTTAATTTCCTAATCTTTTCTTGGTTATACAAAATTATATTTTTCTATAATTTTTATTATTTTATAAATATCTCTATTTTATATCATATATTATTATATTTATTATTATATTTACTATTTTTAGACACTATATTTTTATTTATTCAAGATCTATATTTTTGTAATATGATATTTATGTACATAATAGAATAGTATAATGAAAAATCATTTTTAATTTTGATAGAACAGTAATATTTGGAATATTAATTACAAACATCTTTTCATATTCTTTGATATTCTTTTATATCTTTCAATATTCTTTCACATTTTTTCATATCCTTTTATGTCTTTCAATATTTTTTCATGTCTTTTAATATTCTTTTATGTTCTTTAATATTCTTTAATATTCTTTAATATCTTTTAATATACTTTGACATATACATTTCTAATTATTTATACTATAGTACTTTAATTGTTTCATATATATTTAGATAGTATTAGCTAGCAATACTCTAATAATTTATGTATTCAAAAATTATATAAAAGAGTCTGCTATTCCTATTTGAAATAAATAGTTTTGAATTAAATTATTTGAAAAATATAATTAAAAAGCTTATTATTATAATAATAGTAATCTTTTTACAAGATTTCTTTTCTAATTATACTAGTATCCTTTCTTTTACTCAGTTTTATTTCTTTAATCATACAAAATTGATTATAATTTTGGATTATAATATTATATTGATTTTTAATTTTTGATATTATTTTGAGAGTAAAAGATCTTTATTATAAATAATTTATACTTTTATTTAATTTATTTTTGAGAGTAGAAGATCTTTATTATAAATAAGTTATCCTCTATTTTTATTTAGTTATTTAGTTTTCATATTTTAGTTTTTATCTTTTATTAGTTATAATCTTCTTTAATTAATAGTAGATTTACTATTTAATTATTTCAAATCTTGAATTATATTAATTATTAATAATTTCACTAAGTTAATCTTTATAATTTCTCTGATTTATTTTATTCTTTCTTTATTATTTTATCTCTTTATAAAGATAATATTCATAAATATTGGTACAGATTTTAGAAATCTTTGTTATTATTGAAAGTATAGTTTAATTTCTCTCTCTTTATTTTTTAATTATTCAGTCTCTTCCAACTCTATATTAATAAGATGAATTCAAGTAAAAATCTATTTATTAAATTGCTATAACATATTTTTGGTATTCTTTTTGTGAAATAAAGCTTCTAGAGATCTTTTATTATTTAAACCCTTTTTATATTTCTTTATATATTCTTTCTTTTATCATTTATAATTAATAAATACTTATATCTTGAATTTTCATAACTAATTATTATTTTTTTATTAAACTATCTATTAATTATTATCTTGAGGCATATTAAATTTCTAATTGTTCTGTTAGAATATCTCCTTAATACTTTTGCTCTTATTATCATTTCTTATAATCAGACTTTTCTTTATAATTTTGAATATTTTATTTACTTACAAAAAGTATTGATGTAATATTAGTAAATTAAATCACTTATCTATTATTTCACAAATTAATTCAACTTGATCTGAGTGAAATTGTAAGATTATTTTGTTAATAGTTATAAACAAGATAAAATATGATATGAATAGTTTTAATTTTATAACTTATAATT